>JAINVK010000197.1:0-189650 GCA_030068075.1 Paguma larvata
CCCAAAAATATTTTAACTTACCAGTTGATTACTTGAAATTAATACAAAACTAGAGCTTCATTTGGAAACTGTCATTATAACACAGTTGTATTTCTAGTATTCTGTTTAAGGAATAAAATATTTCCAAGATGTGACACTTTCTTAACATGGAAAAATGATTATTAAATAAATCAGTAAAGTCATTTGTCCTTTATTTCAAATGTGAGGTTATTTAAAACATTCTGCAGTCAGTGTCTCTACAACAAATTATTTTTAAGGCATGTGATTATATCTTTGAATTCCCAAAAGAAGAAATTCTTAAATGCTTTCTGAATAGCCTTATTAAGTGATTATCTCTTAAGAATATTTGGATTGTAATTACTGGTATTTTTAATAGGCAGAACTGCTCAATTCCCAGAAAATATTGTGTAATACATTATAGAGGACATGATTCACAGTTCTCCTAGAATAATGATAAAGCACTTAAATATTTCCTTAATTCCACTTAATAATACACTATAACCTGTGTTCATTATTATAATTGTTACCAATAACTTGAGCACTTTGCTAAACATGAATATGGCTAATTACTAACTCGATGAGTCTCTGAAGTTCAAAAATGTTCTTTATTCAGTTGACTTGGTGAATCAGATGTGTATTATGCTTTGATAATCTTTGCTATAAGCTGGCCATCTAACGTAGAAAGCAAAATAAATTTTCTGGTTATCTGTTAATTAAAAACTATCACTGTAGGTTAATAAAACTGAAATCATTTTTAAAGACATAGCAGTAGGAATTTGGAAGTGACACTGTGTGTGTGTATTTGTTTGGGTGTCTAACAGAATTTACTAGCATTAGTTGAACACTTTTATCTAGTTCCTTTCAAAAAATTTTGAGTAATAGTGGCACAATTGGCAAAATGTCATATGTCTACTACATATTTCCAAAAAAATAAAATATATTCTAATTACATATTTTTGAAACATTGACTTTTTCATAAATATGATCCAAATTTATTTTTGTCTGAGGGAAGGAAATTTCAAAATACAAATTAGACGTGCAGTTTGTGTTAAGATACAGAATTTTAGTATGTAGGATAAATAGGTCTCAAAATGGTCAATTAAAAATGTACATGATTTATTAAATTATGAGCATATTAATTTGATATTAAATATGAGTTTAAAATAATTTAGAAATTATTGAAAAATATGCATGGTTTCTCTGTTATAATTGGTTTGCTCTAATACATCCTAATTTTTAAAATAAGTTCAAACTTACAAAAATGTTGCAAGGATATTGCAAAAACTCTCAAATAACCTTTACCCTGAGTGCTTCTTCATCTCTTGTTACATTCTTTGTTTTAAAATCTAGTTTGTCCAATATCAGTATTGTTACGCTGGCTTTCTCTGGATGTCTATTTGCATGATAAATGTTTCTCTACCCTCTCAGTTTCAATCTGCAGGTGACTATGTATGAAATGAGTCTCTTGTAGGCAGCATATGGATGGGTCGTCTTCTTTTATCCATTCAGATTCCCTGTGTCTTTGGATTGGAGTCCATTTACATGCAGAGTGATTATTGATAGATCTGATTTTAGTGCAATTTTTCTTTGTTTTCTCATTGGTTCTGGAGATTTTCATTGATCTTTTAATGTCTTTATCACTTTTGGCCTTTTCTTTAAATTCAAAGAGTTCCTTTTAATATTTCTTGCAGTGTTTTTTTAGTGGTCACAAACGTCTTTAGTTTTTGTTTGGGAAGCTCTTTATCTCTCCTATTATGAAAGATAAGCTTGCTGGATAGAGTATTCTTAGCTGCAAATTTTTTCCATTTAGGTCATTGAATATATCCTGCCACTCTCTTGTCAGCTTGTCAAGTTTCTGTTGAGGAATCTCCACACTTGTGAGTTAAGGCCTGCTTTGTCTTGCTCCTTTTAAGATTTTTTTATCACTATATTTTGTAAAGTTAATTATATTATGTATTAATGTTGGCCTGCTTTTGTTTATTTTTATGGAAGTCTCTGTGCCTCCTGGATCTAGATGTCTTTTTCCTTCCCCAGATTAGGGATGATTTCTGCTATTTTTTCTTGAAAAAAATTTTCTTCCCCTTTTTCTCTCTCTTCTTCTTTCAGGACTCTATTAATATGAATAGTGTTATATTTGATGGGTTCCCGAGTTTCCTTAGTCTATTCTTATGTGGCATAATTTTTTTTCTCATTTTTGTTCAGCTTCATAATTGTCTATTATTTAATCTTCTAGACCTCTAATTCATACCTCTGCTTCTTCCAGCCTCCTATCCATGCCTCAAGCATGTTTCCAATTTCCTTTATTGCACTCTTTATCTCTGTTTGAGTCTCTTGTAACTCTTTTATCTCTGTGTAAGGGTCTCACTAATGTCTTCTATTCTTTTCTCAAGCCCAGTGAATATCCTTATGATTGTTGCTTTAAATTCTGAAACACTTATGTTTCGGAATCAGGTATATCAGTTTGACTTAGATCGTTGGCAGTGGACTTATTTGTCCTCTCATTGGAATAAATCCCTTCGTCTTGGCATTTTGTTTATTCTCGCTTTCTCTGTGTTAAAAAAGCCTATTATGTCTCTTGTTTCTGAAAGTAATGGCCTTATAAAGAAGATGCCATGGAGTGGCCAGGGTTTGGTGCTTCAGTGAGTGTCTCTGGTGTGTGCTGTATGCACCCTGCTGTTATGTTTTAACTGCTCTTTCCTTTAGGCCAGTTGTCTGCAGAGGCTCTGCTTGCCTGCTATGGGCAGCGTTTGATGCTTGACCTGAATGTGATGACTTTTAAGTAGGTGAACTCTTGTCTGCTTGTAATAGGCCTGACAACAAATCCACCAGAACCGGGGCCCTGCAGAACTCTCTGCTGTGACCAGGGGTTTGTGGAGGTCTTCTGGAGCAAGGGGTCACTGGATTGGGACTAAGGCACGCTTGACTGAGGACAGCCCAGTCAGAGCACCAAGTGGTTGAGCTCAGTGTAAGTGCTGTGCTGCTTCCCAAAGGTGGTCTATGTTTATACTTAAGGGAAGTGGAGAAAAATAGTACCAGACACCTCCTTTGCTTCTGAAGATGTATCTTTGTGAAAGCTTCTCCTGGATGTCCTCTGAGATGTGTTCTCCCTTATGTGCCTCAGGCATTCTTAACATCACTGTGTATGTACTGTCTGATCCTGTATAGTTTGTCTGCTTCTCTCCACGAACAACACAGTGTCCTCCAGGCTGTATCCCAGCCAAACCCTGTGACCTTTGAAATGTCAGACTTTAACCCCAGTGGTTCTAAGAACTTACAAAATTCAGACCCTCTCATTTTACAAGGCAATCTTTGTGGAAATATTCTCTTTCATTCCCTTCTCTCTCATCCTTCAACTTGACCATGACTCCCTCCCCAGGTCCAGAATTCATGATTAGTTTCTCCCTAAAATGTATCTGAACTTCCTACTTCTTCAATGTGGCCTCTCCTCTCCCTCTCATTATAGAATTTGTTCTGGGTACTATAGTTGCCCTAGGAAATAAAATATAATCAAATAACTTAGCTAACTCCACATACAATTAATAATCTGCTTCTTATAAAATGTAATAATATTTGCATGATATACGATCATGTATTTCTCCTTGATTCATTATTGTCAGATATAATACTTGTACATATATTATAAGCCCTACAAAGCAATGCTATAATTTTAGTTTTTAAATAGTTATAGAAGTTATAAAGAAATTAAGAAGGAATAGTTTGAATAAGAACACAAGTCAGATATTTATTGATACGTAGATATTTTATGCTATTCACTATTTTCTTTGGAGTGGAGTTTATATCTTATATCAGTTCTTTCAGTCTGAAAGATTACTGTGGTATTCTTTGTAGTATAGTTGGCCATCTACAAAATCTCTTAATCTTTAATATCACCTTTATATTTTCTTTAAACTTTAATCATATTTTTGGGGAATTAAAAATTTCAGTTGCAGGGCACCTGGGTGGCTCAGTTGGTCAAGCGTCCAACTTCTGCTTAGGTTATGATCTCACAGTTCATGAGTTTCAGCTCCACCTAAGGTTCTGTGCTGACAGCTCAGAGCTTGGACCCTGCTTCGGATTCTGTGTCTCCCTCTCTCTATGCTCCCCTGCTTGCACTCTGTCTCTTCCGTCTCTCAAAAATAAACATTATTTTCTTTTTAATTTCAGTTGAATATGTTTCACTTCAGCATTTAAAAAATATTTTTCTACATTTTTGGGGGTACCATTATTCTTAAAGAGAAATAAGCCTTTATTTTTAACATTGTATACCTATAGAAAATCTTTTTTCTTTTTGTTTTTAATGTTTGCTATTTATAGTTTGATTTTAATATTTTACAGTGATTTATTTTTGTATGAGTTATTTGTATGGGGGTGTGTGTGTGTGTGTGTGTGTGTGTGTGTGTGTGTATCTGTGTTTTGCTTTGGGTTTAGCACTTGTATCTACAGATTTCTGAATTCTATCAAATTTGAGAAAATATTGGCCATATGTTCAACAAATTTGGAGAGAAATATCTCTTCTTTTTCTGTAGTTCATTATATTAGGTAATTTCATCACTTTCTCTTCAATTTAAATATTTATTCAGAAAAAAATTAATTTCAGATTGATATTTCAATTTTATAATTTCCATTCATTTATATTTTATGTTTCCATTGCTTTTTTGAGATATTTCATTTGTGCTAACTTTACATGCATTAAAAACATGTTTTGTTCTCTTTATTGAGATAAATGGCCCATTTTAATATCATTGTTTCAAAATTAGGTTCATTTTGAATTCAACTTTAATTGTTTTCATATGCCATTGTGTTTAATTTTGGGGTACTTCATATGGTAGGCAATTGTGTATATTGTCCTGAATAATATTAATGCTAAATTGTGGAGAATATGAATTCTATTTCCTTTTTCAATGAGTATTATTTCTATTTTCAGCTGAAAATATCTTGAGTGGTCTTGAACTACAACTTACATATCATGCTGCAGTAGATTGAGTCTCCCTCAGATCTTCTTTTGACTGTACTTCTTTGATTCTTTCTTTGCATGTACAATTCAGGACTATTTCAGAAATTTGGGTACATAGTGTTTAACTTCTTTGGCTCTCACTTTAAAAACTCTTTCACTTGGTGGGAGCTAACATGACAGTATAGTAGGAGGACACTGGGCTCATCTCATCCTTTGAACACAACTAGATAACTATCAAACCATTCTGAATACCCGAGAATCAACCTGAGGACTGACAGAAAAAAAAATCTGCACAATTAGAGGGAGAGAAGAGGCAATGATGGGGAGGTAAGAACTACAGAGACATGGTTTGGAGGAAAAAACTGATCTCTGGTGCTATGGCGGTTGAAGCCATGGTTATAGAGAAAGGCAAGAGAGAGCAGAACACACAGTGGAACACATTAGAAGAACACTTCCCTAAAGCCTTTGGCTGGGAAAATGAGAGGAGTTGATTTTTGTTAGTTTTTGCAACCAGTGAGTCTTGAAGACGGCAATTTTACAAGTTGGCCAGATAGGATGCTGCCCTACTTCTGGATAGAGGTTAGTAAAACAATCCAGGGACAGAAAGTGTGATCTGAGGAACACCTAAGGTACACAGGGCAGATGTTCACTTATCTTGGAGGACATCCATGAGATGTGGCATTCTTAGATGCCTCTCTGGGGACAAAAGAGCCAGCAGGTGTCATTTCCCTGCCCTGCCCTCAGCATAGGTGCATATCCGGCTACCAAGGGAAATTTGGTCTCAACACTGACTCCCTAGCCTGCTTGCTCTAAGTCTCATGACCCTGCACTTTGGCACGACTGCCTTTCTAGGTCAAGCCTGCATCAGTTCCACTGTGACAAGACCCTCTCCAGAAGACCAGCACAGTTCTCTGGCCACATGACCTCCCTAAAGCCTTGAGATTATTTATTTATTTATCTATCTATCCATTTATTTATTTACTTTTAATTTAAATCCAAGTGAGTTAACATATAGTGTAATAATGGTTTCAGGAATAGAATTTAATGATTTATCACTTACATGCAATACCCAGTGTTCATCCCAACAAATACCCTCTTCAATTCCCCTTACTCCATTAGCCCTTCCTCCACTCAACACCCCAGTAACCTTCAATTTGTTCTCTGTGTTTAAGAGCCTCTTATGGTTTTTCTCCCTCTCTGTTTTTATCTCAATTTTCCTTCCGTTGCTCTGTTTATCTGTTTTATTTCTTAGAAATCAGCAGTCGTATGCATCAGCACTCCTGTGTCTCTTGGGTTCCTGTGTCTCTAGATTTCTAGCACAGAGGAGGTACTTGTTGGGATGAGCACTGGGTGTTGTATGGAAACCAATTTGACAATAAATTATTTAAAAAAATAAGTCGGCAGTCTTGGGTGAGATAGAGCTTAAAGGCACTGAACTGCCCCTCAGGAGAAGGCAGGCTAAAATCCCTGGGGCAGACACTGTGAAAACAGTGATCTGAAAAATACCTGGCACACACAGATGGGAGATTATTCCTCTTCTGGGAGTGCTACTCTAAGGGCAGGAAACACTAAGATCACACTCAGGACAAAGGAACTGGCTTGTGTTATTTCCCTCCTCTAAGATTCATCATAAACACAAACTATCATCAGTAAACAGGACAGTTCTGGCACTGGATGCCAAACTTCTTAAATCATGTTCCACCCCTCAGTGCTCTGTGGGTACTGCCATTCTCAGGCAAGTGTGCCTCAGTCCCAGTGCAGCAGGCCTCTTCCCCAGAAGACCAGAAGAAACCTTAACTCACAAGATATCTCCTGATCTGAGAGTCCTACAAGGCTTTATGTTAGTGCAAGTACTGCCAATCTCAGTTAACAAGTGCAGAAAGCACACCTACTTAAAATTCACAACATTCTGGACAAGGTCCAAACACTACCCACTGCAGGCAAGAAAACCCTTTGCAGATGACTGTCCTGAAGGATAGTGCAGGCAAAACACAGCAGCAGAGTGCATGCAGCACACACCAGAGACATTCCCTGAAGGGCCAGACCCTGGACACTATAGGACCTCTTCTTCACAAAGTCATTACTGTCAGGAACAGGGCACATCACAGGATTTTCTAACACAGAGAAGGAAGCAGAAACTTAGATAAAATGCCAAGATGGATGAATTCTTGCCAAATGAAAGAATAAGATAAGGTCAAGGCCAGGATCTAATCAAAACAGAAATAAGTACTTAAAAGGATGGATAATTAAAATTTTTTAAACATTTATTTATTTTTGAGAGACATAGCATGAGCAGGGGAAGGGCAGAGAGAGAGGGAGATACAGAATCCGAAACAGGCTCCAGGCTCTGAGCTGTCAGCACAGAGCCCGACGGGGCTCGAACTCACAGATCGTGAGTTCATGACCTGAGCTGAAGTCAGCTGCTTAACCAACTGAGCCACCCAGATGCCCCAGGATGGATAATTTAAAGCAAAAATCATAAAGATACTCAGTGGGTTTGAGAGAAGAGATAAGACTTCAGGGAGGCCTTTACTATAGACAAGGCAAAAAACAATGAGTCAGGAAAGAAAAATTGCAGTAACTGAGAATTGAAACAGACTGGTGCAATGACCACAAGGATAGAAGAAGCAGTAGAATGGATAAGTGATACAGAAGACAAAATTATGGGGGCACCTGGGTGGCTCAGTCCATTAAGTTTCCGAATTCAGCTCAGGTCATGATATTACAGTCTATGAGTTTGAGCCCCGGGTCGGGCTCTATGCTGACAGTTCAACCCCTGAAGCCTGCTTCAGATTCCATGTCTCCCTCTCTCTCTGTGCCCCCTGCTGCTTGCACTCTGTCTCTTTCTCTTTCAGAAAAAAATAAATATTAAAAAAATAAAAAAGAAGAAGATAAAATTATGGAAAATAGTGGAGCTGAGAAAAGAGAAAAAACATTATGGAACACAAGAACAGATTTAGGGAAAACAGTGACTCCATCAAACTTAATAACACTCATATTATAGGAGTCCCAGAAGAAGAGAGAGAAAACTTGAACGGACCAATAACCAGCAAATAAATTGAAACGGTAATAAGAAAATTCACAACAAACAAAAGTCCAGAGCCAGATGGCTTTCAGAGATTAATTCTACCAAACGTTTAAAGAAGAGTGAGTATCTATACTTCTCAAAATGTTCCAAAAAAAAAAAAAAACAAATGGAAGAAACCTTCCAATCTTGTTCTATTAAGCCAGCATATCTTGATACCAAACCAGAAAAATAGTCCACAAAAAAAACACAAAGAAACAAACAAACAAAAACCTACAGGCCAATATCCGTGATGAACATGGATGCAAAATTTTCAATAAATTACTAGCAAATTGAATCCAACAGTATACTAAAAGAATCATTCACCACAAGAAAGTGGTATGTATTCTTGGGCTGTAAGAGGGGTTCGATATTCACAAATCAAGCAACATGATACACCACAATAATAAAAGGATGGATAAAAACTATATGATCCTTTCAAGAAATACAGAAAAAAAGATTTGACACAATACAACATCCATTCATGATAAAAACATTCAACAAAGTAGAGTTAAATGTAACATACTTTCATCATAATAAAGCCATATACAAAAAACTCCACAGCTAATATCATCCTCAATGGAAAAAAAATGAGAACCTGTACTCTACAATCAGGAAAAAACAAGGATGCCTTCTCTCAACCACTGTTACTTAAGATGTACTGGAAGTCCTAGCCATATGATTCAGACAACAAAAAGAAATAAGAGACATTACAATTAACAAGGAATAAGTCAAACATTCCTTATTTGCAGATGACATGGTACTTTGTATAGAAAATCCTAAGACTCCACCAACTCTAGCATTTGCTAGAACGGCTACACAAGTTCAGTATAGTCATAAGCTATAAAATCAATGTGCAGGAATCTATTGCATTCTATACACCATAAATGAAGCAACCAGAAAGATAAATCAAGGAATCCATCCCATTTACAATTGCACCAAAAAACAAAGACTTACTAGGAATAAACTGAACCAAAGAGGTAGAAGATCTTTATGCTGAAAACTATAGAACACTTATGAAGGATATTGGGGATGAAACAAAGAAATAGAAAAACATTCCATGTTTATGGATGAGAAGAACGAATATTGCTAAAATGTCTATATTACCCAAAGGAATCTACACATTTAATGCAATCCCTATTAAAATACCACCATTTTTCTGAGAACAATAACAATAATTCTAAAATTTGTATGGAACCACATTTAAACTCAGATATCCAAAGCATCTTGAAAAAGAAAAAAACAAACAAACAAAAATGTCAGAGGTATCACAATTCCAGACTTCAGGTGATATTACAAAGCTGTAGTGATCAAGACAGTATGATACTGGCACAAAAACAGACACATAGATCAAAGGAGCAGAAGTGAAAATTGAGAAATGGAACCATAACTATATGGTCAACTCCTCCTCGACAAAGTAGAAAAGAATATACAATAGAAAAAAAAAAGACAATCTCTTCAACAAATAGAGTTGGGAACAGTTGGACATTTAATATCCAAAATCTATAAATAACTGATCAAACTCAACACCCTAAAATGAAATAATCCAGTTAAAAAGTGGACAAGAACATGAATAGGCGCTTTTCCAAAGAACACATCCAGACAGACAACACATACACGAAACAATGCTCAATATCAGTCATCATCAGGGAAATAAAAATCAAACCTATATTGAGGAGTCATTCGCACTAGTCAGCATGTTTAGTATTAACAGCTCAGGGAACACACGTGGTTGGCACTGATGCAAATAATGAGGATCTCTCTCTTATACTGTTGGTGGAATGCCAAGTGGTGCAATCCTTGTGGAAATCACTATGAACTTTCCTCATAAAGTTAAAAATGGAACTACCCTATGATCCAGCAATTGTTTTCTTAGGTATTTACCCAAAGAATACAAAAATACTGATTAGAAGGGATATGCACTCCCTGATGTTTATAGCAGCATAATAGACAATAGCCAAACCATGAAAAGAACCCAAGTGTCATTCACTGATGAATGGATAAAAAAGATGTGGTATATATACACAATGGAATACTACTGAGTTATAAATAAGAGTGAAATCTTGTCATTTGCAAGGATGTAGACAGAGGTAGAAAAGTATTATGCTAAGCAAAATAATCAGTCAGAGGAAAACAAATACCTATGAATTCACTCATATGTGGAATTTAAGTAACAGATAAAAATAGTGTAAAGGGAAAAATAGAGAGAAGAAAGCTAACCATTAGAGACTCTTAATGATAGAGAACAAATTGAGAGTTGATGAGAAGGGAAAATGGGTAGGGGATGGGCTAGATAGGTGATGGGCATTAAGTAGGGCACTTGTTATGTGAGCACTGGCCTGTTATATCTAAGTGAGACATCATTAACTTCTTATTCTGAAACCAATCTAACTAGAATTTAAATAAAAATTTGAGACATAAAAAATAGATATTTCCTATGATCCAACAATTGCACTAATGAGTACACAAAGGATTACAAAATACTATATTGAAAAGATACATGAACCCCAATGTTTATAGAATCACATGAAAAATAGCCAAATTATCAGAAGAGCCCAAATATCCACTGAGTGATGAATGGATAAAAAAAATATAGGTATATATAATATATAAAATATATAATGGAATACTACTCAGCCATGAAAAGAATGAAATTTTGCCATTTGCAACAATGTGGGTGGTGCTAGAGGGTATATGCTATGCAAAATAAGTCAATCAGAGAAATATCACTTATATGTGGAATTTAAGAAACAGAACAAAGAAACTGGGTGAGGGGAAGTTAAGCATCATGAAATAGACTTTTAACTGTAGAGAATGGAGTGATGGCTAGATACCAGAGGGAAAGTAGAGAGAGAAATGGATTAATAGGTGATGGATATTAAGGAGGGCCCTCGTTTCGATGGAGCACTGGTTGGTGTGTGCAAGTGTTGAATCTCTTTATCCTAAACCTAAAGTTAATCTTACACTGAAAGTTAAGAACGAATTTAAATTAAAAACTTGAGAAAAATAAAAATACAAATCTCTTCACTCGAGTAATCATATTTACCTACATTTTTTTCTAGTTCCTCTCTCAAGAAAGTTATGGTTTTTACCAGTATTACATTCAACACTATTGTGAGTGATTTGGCACATTGCAATATTTACAGATGGTTAAGAACTGTGGTGAAGGGAGCTTAATTTGTTAAACTTCAGTAGTCTTCTCCCTCAATGAGCAAGATCCGCTTGCAGAGTCTGTCTGCTACTAATCATCTTGGCAGTATTTTCAGGTAGTTACCCTTTGTATTATGTTCAGGTTTATATGAATTTTCTTCAGAGAAAGGGAATGGTCTTAAGAGTCATTTCCTCATCCATATAACCAGAAGGTTAGACATCAATTTTTGCAAGACTAAACATAAATTTACTGTATGACCAATAAATTTGCTTCCTGAATACTTAGTTATGTTCCAATTAAATCCTGGATCTAATGTTTATAATAGTTATGTATACTCATCAAGATGTTGGCCACTAATGATTCCTTCAGATGTGAAGATAATAAAAAAAAGTATAGTTCAACCACACAATATAATACTATCCAGGAATAGTATAAAAGACATAAATTATTAATTCACACAACTACACAGATTAATCTTGAATGTATTTTGCTAATTGGGAGATGCAGATTAAAGGCATTCTTTTTAATAAGTAAAATTATAGACAGAAAACAAATAACTGTTTTCTGGGGATTAAGAGTGAGTAGGGTGGAGTGCCTGATGACTCAGTCAGTTGAGTTGTCTGACTCTTGGTTTTGGCTTAGGTCATGATCTCACGATCTCGTGGTTCATGAGATTCGAGCTCCTCATCTGTCTCCTGCACGTGAAAGCATGGAGCCCGGTTGGGAGTGCTCACTCTCTCCTTTCTCTCTCTCTGTCCCTTTCTTGTTTCTACTGTCTCTCAAAATAAATAAACTAAAAAAAGTATTAAAAACTGTGAGTAGGGTTTATTTGGCATAGTGTAAAAGAATAAATTTTAAATAAAATAAGAATATTTTTTCCAATTATTTCGTTCCATGTGATAAAATATATAAAATTACTATCATAACCATTTTACTGTAGAATTCATTGCTATGTAAGTACATTCTTATTGTGCCATTATCACGACCATTCATCTCCATAACTCTTGTCATCTTGCAAAACTTAAACTGTATCTATTAAGCAATTATCTCCCAGATCGTATCCCTCCAGCCCCCCTGGAAACTACCATTAACTATTATTATTATTATAATTATTTTGCTTAGTCCTCAACTCTGATACAAACCACTGTACTTTCTGTTATGAGTTTGGCTCTCCCTGACTCAGATTCTACATGTGTAAGTGATAAAAAACTATATCATGCAATATTTGCCCTTTCTAGATATTGCTTATTTTGACTCAGCATAATAACCATCCATTGCGAGAGGCTGACAAATAGTCCTTATTTAAAAGGTGGGAAAAATATCAATTGTACGGAGATACATATGCAAAATATGTATGTATGTATATCAAATATTCTTCACCTATTAACACCAATGACAAACATTTCATTTGTTTCATGTCCTTGGCTTTTGTGAATAATGCTGTGATAAACATGAGAGTTAAGATATCTCTTTGAAATAGAAGTTGTAATTCCTTTGACTATATACCCAGAAGTGGCATTGTGGAGAGCGTTGGTAGTTATATATAACTTTTTTCTTTTTTTATGGAAATTCACATTGTTTTTCATCTGGGCCTATAAGTTTACATTCCTCAATCAGAATGTACAGGTTCCTTTTCTCCACATCTACCTCAACACATCTCCTCTTATTATTTTTATTACCAGCCATCATAATAGGTGTGATGTGATATCTCACTGTGGTATATTCCTTGCATTTCCCTGATGATTATAATGAGGATTACATTTTCATATACTCGCATGTCCTTGGAAACATTTTTATCCCATTTCATAGCTGCATTTTTTATTGTGTTGATTGTTTAGTTTGCTATGCAAAAGCTTCTTAATTTGTCATATGTGATTTTAGTAATTTTTTAAAAATTTTGTGTGTGTGCATATTTGTTTTTTGTTTTGTTTGCTTTTAGTGATGTTTTCTTTTATCATCTGTTATTTTGATGTCAGATTAAAAAAATCATTTTTAAGACCAATGTTAGGTGTGTTTTCTCATATAGTTTCCTCTACCAGTTATTACAGTTTTCTGGTCTTATGTTTAAGTCTTTAATCCACTTTGAAATAATTTTTGCATATGGTTTAAAAAGAAGTACAGTTTTATAATTTCATGCGGATATACCATTGTGTCAGACCACTTATTGAAGAGATTATTATTTTTCCCTACTGAGTATTCTTGTGGCCTTTTTTGAACTTAGTTGAACATATATGGGTGTGTTTATTTCTGGGTTCGTTATACTGTTCTATTGGCCTATATCACTGTATTTCATGCCAGTAAAATACAGTTTTGTTACAATAGGTTTGTAATGCAATTTGAAAGTTAAAATGTGATTTCTCTAGTTTTGTTCTTCTTGCTCAAATTTTCATAGCTATTTGGGGGCTTTTGGGTTTCCATATGAATTTTCATAATGTTTTTATTCTAATTTTTTGAAAATTACCATTGGAAGTTTGATAGGGACTGTATTGAATCTGGAAAGAATGGACTTTATTTTAACATTTATTTATTTTGAGAGAGAGAGAAGCACACAAGGTGAGCATGACGGAGGGGACAGACAGAAGGATAGAGAATCCCAAGCAGGCTCTTCACTGTCAGCACAGAGCCCAATGCTTGGCTCCATCTCACAAACCATGATATTATGATCCAAGCAGAAAATCAAGAGTCAGATGCTTTAATGATTGAGCCACCGAGGCAACCCTGGAAAAAATGCATACCACACAAGAAACAATACTATTTTAACCATACCCATTTCTTTCAATCTATGAAATGATTATCTTTCCATTTTTTAATGTCTTTCCTCAACTTCTTTAGTAAATATTCTATGGTTTACATTGTAGAGATATTTCACAACTTTTTTATTATATATCTAACTGTTAATTTCTTTTTAACAATATTATTAAAGGTATTGATTTTCTTACCTTTCAAATAGTTTAGTATGTACCCTAGCTCTAAATCGTGTCATCGCAGATGTGGCTGATTTCATTCTTTTTTGTGGCTGAATAATGTTCCACTGTAGATATATACCACATCATCTTTATTCATTCATCAGTGGATGGATATTTGTTCTGTATTCATAACTTGGCTTTATAGAAATGCTGCTATAAACACAGTACATGTATTTTTGAATTAGATTTCTTTTTTTTCTTTGGTAAAAACCTATAGTGCAATGGCTGGATTGTCAATAGTTCTGTTTTTAATTTTCTGAAGAATTTTCATACTGTTTTCCAGAGTGAGGTGGTTGCACCAGTTTGCATTTCCACCAAAAGTGCGAGGGGGGTTCTTCTTTCTCTTCATCCTTGCCACAACCTATTGTTTCTTGTGTTGGTTTTAGCCATTCTAACAGGTGTGGGTTGATATTGCATTGTACTTTTGACTTGTATTTCTTGACGATTAGGGATGTTGAGCATCTTTTCATGTGTCTCTTGGCCATCTGGATGTCTTCTTAGGAAAAATAGGCTATGCATGTCTTCTGCCCTTTTTTAATTGGATTATTCATTTTTGGGGTGTTGAGTTTTGTAAGTTCTCTGTATATTTTGGATACCAACCTTTTATCAGATTTGAAATTTGTAATTATTTTCTACAATTCAGTAGTTTGCCTTTTGTTTTTATTTAATTGTTTCCTTAGCTGTACTGACTCTTTTTATTTTGATGAAGTCTCAATTAATATACACATATATGTGAATTTTTTAATTTTCCTATGGATGGATAATTTAGCCTATAGATCTGGAGTAAGAAAATATTCTATTTTGTCTTACAGAACGTTATATTGAAAATTACAGCCAGTGAAACAAGCAAGGAAAAATACAGAACCTAGGATTTGAAGAAGTAGAAATGATCGACAAACAAAATATGTGCATCTTAGGGAATTTTCAAAAGAAAAAGAAAAAGAAAAAGAAAAAGAAAAAGAAAACTACAGCTTCTTATTATGTCCAAACTAATTCATAATCAAATTAGATTATTTTGTATTAGTAAAAAGGACAAATGGAGCTAGAAAGTAAAACGGTATTATTTTTATTATGTTATAAGTTTATTTATATTCTCAGAAATTTCGCATGTGATTCTCAAGTACCAGTACATCGAAATGGGACTGTATTTAAAAGTAGGGCTCTTAAGGAATAACTAACGTAAAAGGAAGGACATGTGAGTGGCCTAATCCAATCGAAATGCTGTTCTTATAAGAAAGAATAGGACATACAAAGTGACACAATGGGCACTGTGCACAAAGGGATAGTCATTGAAGAGACAGCAAGAGGTCAGCCATAGGAAAACAAAATAGAGAACTCAGAAGAAACAACCCTGTCCAAACTTTAATCTTGGACTTTTAACCTCTAGAACTACGTGAAAATAAATATCTCTTGTTTAAATCACACAGGCTGTGTTATTTTCTTAAGGCATCAATAGCGAAATTAATACAGATTTGGGACAGAAAATGCAGTAATGACTATCTGCACAAAACATGTAAATGACTTCTGTCCTGAAACTAAATTTGCTGATAAAATTTTTGAAATATTCTTAAAAATGAAGAAATATACCATCTTCATTGCTCACTGTACTCAATATTGTTAGGATAACATGTTCTCCACATTGATACAGATTCAATTTCAATCATCGTTTATTCCAAGTGATTTTAAAATTTATAAAATGGTTCAAAAGTTAATATGACAATGGTCCGTGTGTGTGGCGTGTCTTAGATTTGAGTAAAGGCCATTATGATATCAGAAAATAATGAGGATAAGGATAAAAGTATAATCCAAACAAGTCCAGATGAATGTGGTGGTGTAGATAAGATTTTCCTATGATGACATTTTGGGGTAAAGATGAAGTGGTCCAGAGCTGACAGAAAAGAAAGAATTCTTGGAGACAACCTTTGGTCATAAAGGTGATTTTATTAAAGCATGGGGACAAAACCCCATGGGGCGAGGAAGAGCTGCACTGGGGTCGTGGACAGGTAACTTATTATAAACCCTCATGTTGGGAGGGGGTCAAGGATAGAGTAAAACTCTAAAGTATTTGTAAGCAAGGTTTCCAGGACCTCGACAGTGCTAGCTGTTGCTAAGGAAACACCACTTCTTACCGTTTAACAAAGCCTCAGTTATATACATATAAATATGTATATTTATAGTTGAGTCCAGAATATAACAACTATGAGCATTACAGTCCAATACAACTGTGACTCAAATGTCATTGTGGAAGATGAAGAGAACTCTGTTTTTGCTCCTAAATGAACACTTGAGATGATTTTTGAGTAAATTTCTGTCCAGCGGGAATTCCAGAATTGACTCCATAATTCTATCATAATAGAATGCATATTTGCTTGCATAAATATTATCCTAGTTGATATAAATATCGACACAGATTACAAATCATGGATGAATCTTCTGTTTGTGTCATATGCCATCTGTTTAAATAATCACTAATGTTAGTTGATGTTCTAATATATTATCCTCTTCTCATTGAAGGACATTAAGGTTAATCCCATATTTTCATTAAAAAATTATTCTTCAGTGAAATCGTCCTCAATAATATTTTCTATTATTTTTCATATGAATTCAGTAAGACACAGAACAATTAGAAAACTCCTCATGATTTTGACCGATTGCTTTACAAATGTATCATGCCATTTTTTTCATGAAAAGAACAAGATTTAGACTATAGCCCAAATATTTATCATGCAACACTAGTAAATATTAATCATTAGCAGGAACCAACAAATATTAGAGGTGCCACTCTATTTAATGAGAAAAACTGAGAGTCCTCCTATTTTAAAGTGACACAGGACTTATACCCATGATCACTCACAAACCTGATGGGGGGTATCTGTGGTTGTACGTTTCCCCCCTCAGATTATCTCGGTCTTTATAGACTCTCTTATTTTACGTTAGTATAACTTCAGTGACACTCTTCTCTAGCTCTTCGTGCAACCTCTTTCAACCTCTTTCTATACTGGAGAAATCCAGTATTCGTGGATTTCTCAGTGAACGCTCTAAGCAAAATTAATTAATTTATCAAAACAAATTTAAAGAAATAATTATTTTCCTTAACCTCTATAAATGAAACCTAAACTTTTATATACAAATCTCTAATTGAGTACTAACTATAGAAATTGCGAGGGCACTTTCTCCATCCTTGGACTCTTTCCCATCAGCCTTTCTCTGTTCTGAGTCAGACTTTTGAGAAGTCCCTGTCCCTGGGTCTATCTCTGCTGAATTAACATTCATCTTTCCGATCATCCAATTTACATACCCATGATATGGAGTTTATCTAAAAGCTACAGGTAGTGGGAATTGATAATCATTATGCTAGTTAAACTCCTCTACTTATGGATAGTCTCTCAATCATTTTAATTCCAGTGAGTTAATTATCTGAGTAATCCAAGGTCTCCACAGTGTGCAACTGGGAAAACAGCACATTCTCCATGTGACAGTGGGCCAAACTGAAGGTTCCTTTGTCTGTGCAGCTCAGTCAGTTGAGTGTCTGACTTTTGACATCTCAGGTCATGATCTCATGGTTTGTGGGATTATGCACCTTCAGTGCAGAGCCTGCTTGGGATCTTCTTTTTTACCTCCCTCTCTTTCTCGTTGCCCCTTCCCCCCTGCACGTGAGTGTGCTCTCTCTCTGTGTATCTCAAAATGAAATAAACTTTAAATAAAAAGAGGTAAAAATTCTGTCATTAGACATAGGCTTTAAAACTAGGTATCTAGAACTGTGTTATCAACTATGGTGCCTATATATATATATATATATATATATATATATATATATATAAAGTTGTTATATATACATATATTACGTATGCATATATACATATATGCATATATTATGTATGCATATATACATATATACATATATATGTTATATATACATATATATATTAGGATGTTGAAATATGGTTAATATGGCTGAGGAACTAAATTAATTAGTTTTAGTTAATTTAAATTTAAAAACTAGTACGTGATTCAGTTACTGGAATAGTTAAAATTATGCTTGAGTAAAATTGTACATAAGAATCTAATAAAATGTATGTATTCATTGCTTTGCTAGGGATTATCTTTATTTTTACATTATATTTGCAAATGACATATTGCATAAAGGGTTAGTATCCAAGCTCTATAAAGAACGTACCAAATTCAACACCTGAAAAACAAATAATCCACTGAAGATATGGGCAGAAAACATGAATAGACACTTTTGAAAAAAGACATCCAGATGGCAACCAGACACATAGAAAGATCCTCAACGTCACTCATTATCAGGAAAACACAACTCAAAGCCACACTGAGATACCACCTCACACTTGTCAGAGTGGCTAAAATGTACAACTCAGAAAATTACAGAGGCTGGCGAGGATGTGGAGAAATGGGGACCCTCATGCACTGTTGGTGGGAATGCAAACTGGTGTAGCCGCTCTTGAAAACTGTGTGGAGCTTCCTCAAAAAATTAGAAATAGTGGTATCCTAGATCCAGCAATAACACTACTAAGTATTTACCCAAGGGATAAAGGAATGCTGATGCATAGGGGCACATGTACTCCAATGTTTATAGCAGCACTTTCAACAATAGCCAAATTATAGAAAGAGCCTAAATGTCCATCAACTGTTGAATGGGTAAAGAAGACCGTGGTTTATATATACAATGGAATACTCCTTGCAATGAGAAAGAAGGAAAATCATGCCATTTGCAGCAATGTGGATGGAACTGGAAGGTATTCTACTGAGTGAAATAAGTCAGTCAGAGGACAGATATCATATGTTTTCACACATATGTGGATCTTGAGAAACTTAACAGAAGACAATGGGGGAAGAGAAGGGGAAAAATAGTTACAAACATAGAGGGAGGGAGGCAAAGTACAAGAGACTCTAAAATACAGAAAACAAACTGAGGGTTAATGGAGGTTTGGGGAGAGGGGAAAATGGGTGAAGGCATTGAGAAGGGCACTTGTTGGGATGAGCACTGGGTGTTGTATGTAAGTCAAATAGACAATAAATTATATTTTAAAAAATGAGTGGAATCATGTACAATGAGTGAGATACAATTTGAATGGTATCTGAATATAAGGCACTATTTCAAATGATTTATTTTGAAGGGAAAGTGAGATGAGGTGTGAATAGACTAGATGTTCAGGAGGGTGAAATAAATATTAAAAAAAATAACAAAATATAATAGTAACTTGCAAAGCCCATGATCAAGTCAACCATTGATGGTCCCCAAACTCATAATATTATGCTAGAATCCAGCTCCGGAGAGTCCAGGAGTCCCTGAAGGACGGATGGTGTTGGCATAAGGAATGAGAGAGCCACGCAATATAGTCTGGTCACCAAGCAGGCATCAACTCTGGCATCTCTGGTCTGCTGGTATCAGTATAATTATTTAAAGGCAGTGAGTGACATCACATCAGTGACAAGGCGTTTTTAACAGTTTTACTTAGGTTGGCATATTTGTGAATCCCACAGACCTAGAAGGAGACAGTCTTATCTTAATTTAGGCAGTAACCATTTCTATGACTTTGTTCCAAGCTATAGATCACGCACTGTTTTTGAGTCAGAGGTAGGCTAGGCTTATAGCAGAGAAAATAACACGATGTTTAAGAAGAGAGCAGGGTTATTGTGGTAGCCCTCAGTAAACAGAGGGCACATACATTATTGCCTTAAGACCTATGTTAATCATCTATAGATAGATTAGGAATCATTGTATCCATAATTTTTAACCATAATGTAGGAAGTATAACTAACTTGGTAGAGACATAATCTCCAATGCTTGTCTAAGTTCTTTTCCTTTGTGGAGTGAGCCTATACCATAGGGCTCATGTCTATCTATTCTTTGTACAAATGGTAGTTTCTGTAAAAGTATTTTGTTATTGTCTTTTCATTATAAGGGGGCGTCGGGATAGGAATTGCAAAAGGATTCGTGGAATGTAAACCTCAGGAAGGTGCTCAATGTTTATCGTTGATCAGTGAAGATATGTGTAGCTACTTTTGTTTGGCTTCTGTTTGTGCCTTATCTATAAACACTGCTCTTAACTTTCAGGCTAAGCTAACCTCCAGAGAAGGTCCAAGTCTCTTTACAACCTCTCCTTTCAGTTTATTGAGCAAATAATGGGAGAAGCTTTACAGCGATGTGATCCGAGAGTTTTATGTTGGAGCTGAGAGGATGTTTATCATAATGTAATACCTGAAGGGAAATCTAGTTTGATTCAAGGACTCTTGGGGCCTAACGTCTACATAGGTAGCACTAATTTTTAGCCAACTCATAACTGCTATTCTGTATGATCAATTTGTGTAACCTATCCCCAAGAGGCAACTTTGAGGTTACTTCTGGCCAGGTTACTCTCATTCAGATATTATCCATCAAGGCATCCCACTCCAGGTCCTGTTTTTTCATATGCCATAAAACAAAAGGGCATTACATCTTTTGAGGTCAACAAGAGCAGTTCAAGAAATCCAGGCCTGAAATGTTATTATTAGAAGGAGGTAGAATAGGGTGCCAATTGGTTGGCAGGAGACTTTGCAATATCTGCCTTTTCCACACAGGGAGGTGTCTCAACATGTGAGCCCACGATGGCTCCCAACAATATTAATCAAGAAACTTAACTGTCTTTGTGACAGATATGTGGTTTCAATGAAGGACAGGATTGTAAATTTACCCTAAATATATAAAAATATAAAATTTACTGTTAGCTTTTTCAGTGTCCCGGCTAAATTTAGGTTAGTGTTCAGTAAATTACTTTAATGAGAAATGATTTCATTTTTTAATGGATACTTCAAGGAAAATACAATCCTCTGCTTTTTATTAGTGTATGGTTTTAAATATCCACTGTAATATAAAATAATAGAGTAATTCTATGCTAATTCTTTCCTAATTCGATAGGATTTTAGTCCACATTTCATAGACAAAAAAAGTATATGCACAAGGAGGGGTTGGGTTTAACCTCAGATTACTCACACCCTGGTGCTGACGGCCATTTCTTTCCACCCAACAAGGCTCCCCACTTTTTTTGTGGTGCAAGTATCAAATATGTCATTTGACAATCACAATGGAACTTAGAATGGAAAATTCAGACAGATGAAGCAAATTTTATGAACAATAATGGACCTTTGGATAAAAATTTTGCCAAACGATGCATGCAGCTTTGTATGGTGGCCATCCATAAGACAGAAATGAGAAAAGCTAATGTCACGGTTCAGAACAGGCACACCAGAGTGACTAAAGACTGAAGTCTGTGTCTGGCTCCCATTTGAGTCCCATGCTAATGTCCTCCTCATTTCACGATCATGTGAGGTTCTCTGATGTCATACTACATGCTCACTTCCTCTATCTAGTGAGGCCTTTTTCAGTTCTGTTTTCCATTTATTATGATAGCCATTTTTTTTTCCGTGAAAACTAAGCTCTGACTCATAAAATGTTTTTCTCAGACTCCTCTTGCTCCTTCATATATTTAATAGTTCTTTATGAATAATACAAACTGAAAAATGACGATTTCTCTAGGCAAACGAGTGCTTTTTAACATGTTTATGTATTTATTTTGGAGAGAGGAGAGAGAGAGAGAGAGAGAGGAGAATAAATGTGAGTGGAGCAGGGGTACAGAAAGGGGAAGACAGAGAATCCCAAGAAGGCTCCACACTGTCAGTGTAGAGTCCGATGCAGGGCTTGATCACATGACTGTGAAATTATGACCTGAGCCAAAATCAAGAGTGACACGCTTAACTGACTGGTATCCATGCTAAACTGAACTTTCACCATCCTAAATCATTAGATATCTCTGATCGAGTGTCTTTTCCAACCACAATAGTATGAAACTAGAAATCAATAATAGGAAGAAAACAGGAAAAACACAAATATGTGGAAATTGAACAAACCCTCCTGGTGATTCACTGGGTCAAAGAAGAAAACTAAAGGGATATTTAAAAATCTGGAAACGGGCGCCTGGATGGCCTCAGTTGGTTAAGCCTGTGACTTCGGATCAGGTCAAGATCTCACAGCTAGTGAGTTCAAGCCCCACGTGGGGCTCTGTGCTGATGGTTCAGAGCCTGGACTTCAGATTCTGTGTCTCCCTTTCTCTCTGCCCTTCCCCTGCTCATGTTCTGTCTCTATGTCTCTCAAAATAAATAAACATTTAAAAAAAATTTATAAAAATCTTGAAACAAATAAATGTAAGCAGAGAATATCAAAATTTATAGGATTCAGCAAAACAAAATCTGAGAGGAAATTTTATATTGAAAACTGCTTAAATTAAGAAATGAGAAAGATCACAAAGAAAAAAACCTAACTTTATTTAAAAAAAAAAACTAGATGAAAAAGAATAAAATAATTCAAAATTAAGTCGAAAATAGGAAATAACAAAGATAAGAGCACAAATTAATGAAATATTGACAGAAAATAAGAGTAGAGGTCAATGAAAGTCAGGGTTTTTTTTTTTAAAGATAGACAGAATTGACAAACTTTTAGCTAGACTTAGAAAAAAGGAGAAAAAAAAATCTCGAATACGTAGAATCAGAAATGAAAGAGAAGACATTAAAACTGATACTGTGGAAATACAAAGGATTATAAAACTACCATGAACGAATACATGTCAACAAATTAGGCAATTTAGGAAAATGGATAAATTCCTGGAAATACAACTTACCAAGATGGGATCAGGAAGAAATAGAAATTCTAAATAAATCTATAACTAGTATAAGATTCATCCATAATCAAAATCACCAACGAAGTAAATTCTTTTTTTTTTTACTTTTTTTTAACCTTTATTTATTATTGACAGAGAGAGACAGAGCATGAGTGGGGGAGGGCCAGAGAGAGGGGAGACACAGAATCCGAAGCAGGCTCCAGGCTCTGAGTTGTCAACACAGAGCCTGACGCGGGGCTCGAACTCACAAACTGCAAGATCATGACCTGAGCTGAAGTAGGACGCCTAACCAACTGAGCCACCCAGGCACCCCCAACACCCAACGAAGTAAATTCTAAGACCAAATGGCTTCACTGACAAATGCTATTAAACATTTAAATAATTAACCTTCATTACTGTCACAGGAAAAATGGAAAAATAGAGAACACTTACAAATTAACTTTACAAGACTAGAATGACCTTGATGACAAAGCCAAACAAGGATACCAAAAGGAAATTATAGGCCTATCTACCTGATGAACATAGGTGTAAAATTCTTCGACATAAACTAGCAAATTGAACTCAACATCACATTAAAAAGATTATAAACCATAAGTGTTCATTCATAATTTCCTGAAATTCTCCAGTGATCCTAGCCTATTTGTGATACGAATTTGATATGGGGAAAAGGAAATAATCTGCCATCGAGTTAAGTTGTGAGAAGGTTCTGTGTGAAGTAACCTCCAAAGATGCAAAATGACACTATGTCTCATTGTTCAGAGTTGCCCGTAGTATTCATATGACTTATGTGTATCGTTTGTATTTAGATCTCTTGTTTTAGCTCTTAGAGTAGGAATAGATACTAAGTATGGAAGAACCCAGACATTGGTTCCCTGAAGCATTAAACAAATCTCATGAAACAACATGGTTTCATATTTTTATTACAAACAGGCACAAAATCATATTACTTAAAGAAATGTAGAAAGTAAAGTAAAATAATAAAAGACTACAGTGTATTTACTGAATGGGCACATATTCCAATTCACAAATGTGTCATTTGAAATTGCCTCATAATCCTGGACAGTGCAAATACATCATAAATATATAAGATAAAAATATTAAATGTGAGAAAATTCTATTTCCTGAAATTTAATAAGAATATTCAATATTGTAAGCTATTAATTTTAAACTATACATTTGCTGTTTCTTCATAATTTTCTTTAAAGTTATCCATATACTAATCATTTAAAATGATTTATGTCAATATTATAGATGTCCCAGGAATTGTATGAATTGAGTAAATAAAAAATATGTATGAATGAATATTATTTCATATATATGTGCCATAGTCCACTACTACATCTTAATTACAAACTAATTTTTAATTATTACTTATAAATTAATTTCAGTTATTTGAATTTCTATATCATTTGATTTTTAAGAAAATGCTTTGGGATAGTTAAAATTTCAGACTTTCTTTAAAGATGTGATCACCCTGTTATATATCCTAATAACATATACTTCATGTCTGTTTGTCTGTGTGTGATATAAATTTTATCTAATTCTGTGTTTGTGTGTGCATGTGTAGACATTATAGTTTATATATGTATTAATTTATTTTAGGATTGGAAATATGCTAATAGTTTATAATTTTTAATGGATCAAAGAGCTGAAAATATTCTCAAGAAGTGGAACTCAAAATGCAAAATATTATTGATCATTAGCAACTATAGATTGAAATTTAAAAAATAAAATAATGAAAAAGAAGATATACAATGAAGCAAAAAATAAGTATTCTAATGGGGATTTGTTGTTGTTGCTGTTGTTTATTTACATTTGAGAGAGAGAGCATGAGTGGGGGGGGTGCAGAAAAAGGGGGACGAAGGGTCTGAAGTAGACTCTGCACTGACAGCAGCAAGCCTGATCAAGACTTGAACTCATGAACTGTGAGATCATGACCTGAGCCAAAATCAGAACATACAGTTCTCTCATTAAAGTGAGAATCAAAAACACAAGGGTAGGGGAATGTAGTGTGTATGTTTTTTGTATTCTCCTTGCCTTTGGAATCAGTATAATTCTGGCCTCATAAAATGAGTTTGAAATTCTTCCAAGGGCACCTGGGTGACTCAGTCAGTTGTGTCCTAGTCTGGATTTCGTCACAGGTAATGATCTCACTGTTCTTTTTTTTTTTTTTTTTAATTTTTTTCTACATTTATTTTTGAGAGACAGAGAGACACAGAGCAAGCATCTGGGAGGGGCAGAGAGCAAATGACACATAGAATCTGAAGAAGGCTCCAGGCTCTGAGTTGTCAGCACAGAGCCCTACACGGTGCTCAAACTACTCAAACTAAGGAACCAGGAGATCATGACCTGAACTGAAGTCAGCTATTTAACCAACTGAACCACCCAGGTGCCCCCATCTCACGGTTCTTGAGTTTGAGCTCCAGGTTGGGCTCTGGGTAGCAGCGCAGAACCTACTTGGGGTTCTCTCTCTCCCTCTCTCTGCCCCTCCCCTGCTCATGTTCTCTCTCTCTCTCAAAATAAATAAATAAAACTTAAAAAGTTGCCCCATATTTTCAAAATTTTTGGAGGAGTTTGAGAAGGTTGTTGTTAATTCTTATTTAAAAGATTGATAGAATTTTCCAGTGAAAACTTGGGCTGCCCTGGGATTTTCTTTTTTGGGAGATTTTTTTTAAAAGTTAGTGCAGTATCCTTATTTATTTATGCTCTGCTAAGATTTTTTTATATTTATGTTTTTGTTTTGATTTATTGTATGTATTTAGGAAATTTCTATTTCTTCCAAGTAATCTAATTTGTTGGCATATAGTTCTTTATAGTAGTTTCTTATGATATTTTCTGTAGCACCAATTGTATTGTTTCCCTTAACATTTTAATGTTTGGTTCTTCTCTCCTTTTTTCTTAGTCTAATGAAGGTTTTGAAATTTTTCTTTATCTTTCTAGAAAACAATACTTAGTTTCATTTATTTTAAAGTGTTTTTTTAATTCTGTATTTCATTTATTTTTTTCTCTAGTCTTTGCTATTTTTTTTTTCTTACTGCTAACTTAAAGTTTAGTTTATTCTTCTTCTACGTCCCTTAGTTGTAAAGTTAGGCTACTTCTTTGAGATCATTTTTTTAAATTAATGTTTATTTTTTGAGAGAGACAGACAGACAGAGTGTGAGCAGGGGAGGAGCAGAGTGAGAGACACACACAGTATCTGAAGGAGGCTCCAGGATCTGAGCTGTCATCACAGAGCCCGACACAGGGCTCAAATTCATGAACCATGAAATCATGACCTGAGTCAAAGTTGGACCCTTAACCAACTGAGCCACCCAGATACTCCAATCATTCTTTTTAATGTAGCTATTTATTGCTACAAATTTCCCTCTTGAAACTGCTTTTGCTGCATGCCACAAAGTTTGGTGTGCTGTTCTCATTTTTATATGTCTCAAATATTTTCTAATTTCCCTTATGATGATTTCCTTGAGTCATTGGCTGTTCAAGATTCTATTGTTCAATTCCATGTATTTACTTTTCCATCTCATAATCACTTCTTGTTTTATTCCAGTGTGATTTTAAAAATATGCTTAGTATTATTTTAATCTCATACTTGTTAGATTTGTTTTGTAACGTAATATGTGATCAAACCTGGAGAATGCTGCATGTGAGCTTGAGAAGGATTTGTATTATGCTGATATTGTGTGGAATGATCTGTATGTGTCTTTTCTGTCAGTTTGGTCTATAATGTTATTTAAGTCTACTGTCTCTATATTGATTCATGTATATATATGAATATTCATGTGTATATATGTATATATATACAAAGAGAGAGAGAGAGGGAGAGAATTCCAAGCAGTTTCTGCACATCCAGCACAGAGCAAAACACAGGGCTCACTCACTAATCATGAGGTCATGACCTGAACCAAAATACAAAGTTAGACATTTAAAAGAATGGGCCACCCAGGTGCCCCAGAAATGTATCTTAACAAAACACAGGCCATATATGAGAATTCCATCACCAACATGATACTCACAGGTGAATTCTTTTTACCCAGGCACTCAGCTAAAAGAGTGTGTATATATATATACTCATAGATATTAATGAAAAGCCATATGTGTATTGGATTTCATGTGAAAGGTCCCTAGCTATTTATCATGTGCCACTGATAATTGGCCAAGTGTTCATTGAGAAGGCCTTGGAAGATTAGATGAAGACAATTTACAAACTAATACAATTGTAAGTATATGTGATAAGAGTACTTGAGAATGGATCTCTTTGGTCAGTATCTTTTAACTAAATATAACTTTTGATCAAGTATTTTCATCTAGATATTGTATAGATTCAGGAGATTATATCAAAGTAGAAGTTAAGGTCTGTTAAATTTTGACTCTTCTGTTTTAATATATGTGTTACATGAAAGTACCATCATGTAAATGAGAGAAATAAAAATGAGTATAAGCCTATATATACGAAATTATGAAATTAATAATTTAAGTGTATATGGAATACATTTCAAATTTGTAATATTAATTGGCTATTTTTTGTGACTTGTTAGAAGGTTTTTTTTTTTTATATTACTGTTGAGTATTTATTGCAGGCACAGTAATTTTTTATATTTATTTACTTGCTGAATACAGTCAGGGTATTTTTTAAAAAGTATTTATTGATCTTCAGAAAGAGAGTTTGTAAGCATGGGAGGGACAGAGAGAGAGGGAGAGAGAGAATCCCTACAGAGAATTCTGAGTTGGAATCCAGGCTCCAACCAGCAAACCACAAGATCATGACCTGAACTGAAATCAAGAGTCAGATACTAAACAAGTGCCCCAGCGTAACATTATTTCGGTGCTAGCATTACTGCTACGTGCAATATAGAATATAGCCACTAGAAAGAGAAAATAATGGATAGCCCTCTCTTCTATAAATATTAAAATTAATTAATTAATTTTCACAGAGAGTCCAGAGATTTTCAAGGACATCTCAAAATATAGTATCAGACAAATCAGATATCTCAAATAGGATAAAATAAGTGAAATGTCCAATAAATCTTACTGAAGTGTTTTTTTTTTTCATTTTAAGTTTTTATTTAAATTCCAAATAGTTATCATACAGTGTAATATTAGTCTCAGGTGTACAATAGAGTGATTAAACACTTATGTACAGTTACACAGTGCTCCTCACAGAATGAGACAATGGTTAAAACTAGCACAGATACCCAGGAAGAGGGTACCACGGTCATTCCCAACACAGATACCCAGGAAGAGGTTACCATGGCCATTTCCAGCATCAGCACTGGGACGAAGGGGGCTGCTTCACAAAGTGGGGCTATGGTAGCTACTCCCCTGAGTCCCTGGAGCTGAGGGATGGGACACGGGAGCTAAGAACAGAGAGAGGAAGGTGAGGGGGAAGCACCAGGATGGTGTGGGAGCAGGTGGGGACCGTGGTCCTCTTGCTCCTGTCTTCCTTAGGGTCTGGGGAGAGCAGAGTCAGGCCCCACTGCCCCTCAGAAGAGCCTGCGGTCACATTCATGTTGTTCCTGATGATGAAGTGGGAGACAGCATCAAACACCAACTACAAGTTCTTGGTGTGGGTGGCACCGGTGAAGCGGCATAGAAGTCCTTGGTGGCCTTGTTCTTATGCAGGCCCTCAGACTTACCCTGGATGTGGCTGACCACTTGATCATACTTGTTGGCCCCTATGTACTCAGGGAAGTCAGTGGTATGGGGGATGATCATCTCCTCAAACAGGTGCTTCTTGTTGAAGACAAGATGGCAGACCAGTGTGAGACCACTGGTTGTTGGAGAAGTTAAGGTCAAACAGCTTCATGCTCTGGTGCATGCGGTGCATGTCCTCATCCTCCGCTCACACCGGGTCACAGGTACCCTATGCTCTGCAGGAGATGATGGCTGTGACACCCTCAAAGCAGCAGATCCACTTCTTTCGCTCAGACCATGGATTGCCCACATCAAATATCCTGAGGGTAGGTCCTTGAGGTGAGGTGGGTCTTCACTCGACCCGCAGCACGTCCTGCTTTGTGGGGATGTAGTTACTCTGTGTGATGCCCCCCAGGTCATGGAGGTTAAATGCAGCAGAGCAGTGGAGCTGTTACTCCCATGAGCAGCCAGAGCCCGCATGCTCCCCGGAGTCAGCCCTAAGCCTGTGGGTGACATCAGACTGACATTCAGGGAGCACACCCTGCTCCTCAGCTGTTCAGGACAGTGAAAACAGCTGCCTGACATCTTACGCACAGGAAGTGTCAGCAAAGTCCATCTGCAGATCCCCCATAACTTTGACAATGGCCATGATAGGCTGGATGGTGATGCTGTAGAGGACAGCCTGGACTGCCAGCTTCCTGGATGTGATTCTTTTCCTTGACAAGGATGCTCTTCCCTGACTTCTCAGCACCCAAAAGTCGCAGCTTTACCTCCCGTACTACCTTCTTATCATCTCCTCACAGGTTCTTGTGAATCATCTTAGAGCCTTGGGCCACTGTCCTGTCATTGGCAATCATGCTGCAGCCCGTTCCTTGTCCCCCGCCTGGTCCCACTGACACATTCCACTCCTGTTGCCAGCCTTCTATAGGTAGCTTTTTGGTTGTCAGTAGCCAACCTTTATGTATTGAGTCTCAACAACAACAGTCACATAGGAATTGAAGAGTTGATTAATTGAAGAATCACATGTAATTAAAAAAAAATTGAAACAATTTAAAAAGTAATAAAATTAAATCTAAGTTTTAATATCTAATAATATATTAAGCATTCACTCTCGTAATACTAAAATTAAATATTAAAAATGGTTTATTTTCCCAGCTCATGGATGGCTCACTGGGTTGAGATCCGACTTCCACTCAGCTCATCATGTCGCATTTTGTGAGTTTGAGCCAACAGGGGGATTGCAGTTGTCAGAGCAGAGCCCACGTTTGATCCTCTGTCCCCATCTCTCGGCCCCTCTCCTGCTCCCTCTCTCTCTCTCAAAAGAAGTTTGTTTTATTCATTTATGATGTAATAGTGGATAAATAAACGAATATATTCCGTGTAAAATAAAAATAGTAGTGCATAAGAATTAGCAGATAAAAAAGTGATAAAATCTAAATTATTCCTCAAAAGTATAAACGCACTAATTTATTTTTGTTCTTTTCAATATGTCTTAACTTTAATTAAAACCTTTAGTTTCATTGTCTCTATACCTATTCTAAAGAAAGTCTGGATTAAGTGATTTTATGAAGACACATTTCACTTTTTGTTAAATTTATCTTATTGCTATAAAAATTATCTTGTATATTATCTGTGTATATTATTTTATGTATTTATTTTTAATTTTCTTAAGTTTGTTTATTTTGAGAGTGAGAGACATATAGAAAGAGAGCGTGCAGGAGGGACAGAGAGAGAGAGGGAGAGAGAGACAACCTCGAGCAGGTTCTACACTGTCAGAACCATGATTTCATGACCTGAGCCAAAACCAAGTTTTGGATGCTTTACAAACTGAGCCATCCAGGTGCCCATAAAGTACTATAATGTAGAAATTCATCACCAATCAAACAGGGGTAAAATGCAGGTGTAGCTGTTATGATTGCATTCTTTTCTTGGGTCTCCAGTGAACTATCTGTTCCATGCATTTTTCTGTCTGAAGGCTACCTCTGTCTATATGTTGGCTCATGACCACCTTCTATATTCAAAACTGGCAAGGGAAGACCACCCTTCCATAGACACATCTCCCTCTAACAAAGGTTTGAAATGCTCCACTTTTAAAAGTTTATGATGATGTTAGGACCCCTTGGGTCATTTAGGATAAACACTGTAACTCATACTCCTTAATTGAATTACATCTACAGAGTTCCTTGTGCCATGTAAAGTAATATATTCAGATTATTCAAAGCATGAGTACATGGACATCTTCAGTAAGCCACTTGAAAAACTGTAATTTACATGCACAGATTCCTGGTGATAAATATGCATTCTTAGAGGTCCTGAGATAATGACTGATTATTAATAGTCAAATATATGCCAACTTTATCCTAGCACTTTTAAATAAGATGCATATTTTAATATACAGATATGGATGTCCACACTAGATTATAAGAAACCTATATAATAAAAAAAACCCACAGAGTTTAATTTTATAGATACTAACTCTATTGTTTTTTGCCGTAGAATCTATAATGGCTTAGTTTCCACAGAAACTTCCTCACAGCTTCCTTAATTTCCTTGTTCCTTAGGCTGTATATGATGGGGTTCAAAGATGGAGGCAATACAGAATAGAATACAGACACCAAGAAATCCACAAGATGTGGAGAATCAGGGACTGGCTTCAGATAGGCATGGTACCTGTCACAGTAAATGTTGTTACAACAGTGAGATGGGGGGTACAAGTGGAAAAGGCTTTGGCCACCCTAGTAATGATGGTATTCTCAGCACTGTATTGAAAATGTAAATATACGAAAATCCAATGGACACCAAACAGAAAAGCGCATACATAACGTCAACTGCCTCACTGATATCAACAGTGATATGAGTTTTTGAACAAGAGATCTTCAGTAGGGAGGAGACATCACAGAAAAACTGACGAAGTTTTCTAGAGCCACAGAAAGATAAAGAGAAAGTGCCAGCTGAGTATAAGACCCCAAAGATACTCCCAAGCAGCCAGGAGGTGGCTGTCATCCCCACGCAGACTCTCCTGTTCATTATGACATTATAGTGCAGTGGATGACAGATGGCCACATAGCGGTCATAGGACATGGCTCTTAGAATGGAAAGCTCACACACAGCAAAGTGAATCACGAACAATACGTGTAATAAGCATCCTGAGAAGGAAATGGTGTATCTGTGGGCTAAAGTGCTCATAATACATTTTGGAACTGTAACTGAAATGAGGCCGACATCAAAAAGTGATAAGTTCTTCAGGAAGAAGTACATGGGAGTGTGAAGACACTGATCCAGAGTGATTAGGACAAAAATGAGAAGATTTCCCATAAAAGTTACCAGGTAAATAAGCAAAAACAGAAAGCCATGTAGAATCTGGAGCTCCCTGGTGGCAGAGACTTCCATGAGGAAGAATTCCATCGCCGCTGAGTGATTGGTCATGTTATCCATTCTATGCACATCCTCACTCTATAGGATGCAAAGGAGAGTAAAGACACTACCTCAAGTTCACGTGAAGTCTTCCCTCTTTCCAATACTGTTTTTTATTCCTGTAAGAATACATCAGTTTTGTGTTTATAAGACATGCACATTTTTATGTTCCTACATGCATGTTAGGGTCCATGGCCTCCTCAATATGCCACTATTAGTATGGGTCTGAATTTGTAATAGGTCAAGCGAGCATATTAGGAAAAATAGGAAGAAAGAATAGGAAAATTACTTTCATTTATGAAACTTCATAAATTGGTTGATGAAACATGTATCATTATAAAATATATCCTGTTATTAGTTCAATATGCTAAACAAAGACTGTACTACAACAAAATCGTTTTTAAAGCATTTCAAATGATAAAAATTAATCAATATTTTTCTAAAAGAGCTTGCTTTTGCACATTACTTTCATCCCAAAAATGTAAAAGAAAATATTTTTATTTGATTTTGTGATAAACTATATCATACTAAATGATAAAAAGAGTGGTACCTGAATGGCTATCAGTTAAGTGTCCAACTCATGATTTCAACTCAAATCATGGTCTCATCGTTGGTGAGATCAAACCCCTTATCTGATGCTTCATAGACAGTATGAACCTGATTAGGATTCTCTCTCTCCTTGTGTCTCTGCCCCTCCTCAATCTGTGCATGCAAATAAAATTTATGGTAGAAAGGAAATACAAAATGTGAACAGGAAATTAATAAATATGGAGTTATATCATTACCAGGAAATAAGCAATAGTAGTGACAGTGAAAAGTGAGAGAAGGGTATGGAATATGGGGAGGTCTACCTCTCCTAGCTCATTGGCTGCTCATACATCTACTCACCCACATCGGTTCATGAACACTCACACAATCCTGTACACATTCATTCCCAGGCTGTGTATCCAATGCTTTCAGGGTCAAAATGAAGCACACTTTATAGAAAAGTGGTTGAGATAACAGTGAATGCGATACATAAAAACAGAGCAAAGATGAATAGCAATACTGGTAGAAATATTTCCTTCGTGGATAGGTTATTTAGTATATGAGAAAAATAAATGTAGGAAAGATTTTATAAAAGCAATACAGGTAATTAAGCGGAAAAGGCTTGGAACTTTTTATTATCATAGAAGAAATTGATTTGTTGACCACTTGCCATTTTCTACAAAATGCCTATTGTTACTAATTTTTAAATTAATTTATTTAAATTCAAGATAGTTAACATACAGTGTTACTACTTCTGCAGGAGTAGAAGCCAGTGATTCATCTCTTACACATAACAACCAGTGTTCATTCCAACAAGGGTCTTCATTAATGCCCATCACCCATTTAACCTGTCACCCACCTCCCCTCCAGCAACCCCCAGTTTATTCTCTCTACATATGTGGCTCTTATGGTTTGCCTCTCTCTGGTTTTATATTAGTTTTTCTTCTTTTTCCCTATGTGTATCCATCTTTGTTCTTAATTTCATATATGAGTGAAATCATATGATATGTGTCTTTCTTTGACTGACTTCCAGGCATTTATCCAAAAGATACAAAAATGCTGATTCAAAGGGGTACATGCACCCCAATCTTACATCAGCACCAGAATAGTAGTCAGATAATGGAAAGAGCCCCAATGTCCAACTAACGATTGGATAAAGATGTGGTTATATATATATATATATATATATATATATATATATATATATATACACATATATATCTAAAACTAAGTTTTAAAACAAGAAATAGGATCTCAATTAAATTCTGTCAGATATGTCAAACTTTCTCAGATTCTTGAAAGACAGGCGTAAACTACTATTCTAGATAATTCAGTAGCATCTTTAAAAGGCTCATATTAAAAGGGTGGCATCAATATGAATTTTAGAAAATTAATTTGTAATTCAAACCAATAAGGGTATCAATGTAATGTGTGTTTTATCTCCTAATGTACGGGATAGTCTATTTTCATTTTTATTTTTTGGTTTCAGGGGTAGAATTTAGTGATCCATCAATTACATAAAACATCCAGTGTTCATGACTACAAGTGCCCTCCTTAATAACTATCACCATTTAGCCCATTCCCCACCCACTTCCCTCCACCAATCTTCTTGTTCTGTATACGTAATAAGTTTTTATGGTTTGGGGCTCTCTCTCTCTCTCTCTGGTAAACGACTATTGGAGATAAGACAGTAAAACCTTCAGATGGCTCACATTGCAAGAATGGCATCAATAAGAATGTTAGAAAATAAATTTGTATTTCAAACCAAGATGGCTATCAAGGTATTTATAATTCATTTCCTCATGTAGGAAGTACACTTTTTAAAATTTATTTTTGTTTTATTAAGGCATATCATAAAAATAATATGGCTGCACCCATCACAAATGTAGAATTTGATGTAAACACTACTTTAACCTTATATCTCTTACGGATGATTTCCTTGAAATAGTATAAGAAGTTGAGATGGAAGGAGTCAAGTGTTTGCTTTGGTGTTTGGCAATTAGGAAGCTTGACACCTAAAAAACTCTCTCTGCAATAGTAGAGTGAGACAATTTGCCAGTCAGATTGGACTGTCAAATAAAAGCTTAGTAAATGTTCCCCAAATCTGCAAGAAGATACAGTAGGTTGTTATTCTATCTTTAATAATCAAATTATTGGGTAAATATTTTGGAATTACTTATTCTGGTAAAACTCAGAACTTTCACGGTTTTATTTAGATTTATCCCAGTAAATCTGAAACTACACATTTTTTTTTTAATTTTAAAGTTTATTTATTACTTGAGAAAGATAGGGAGAGAGAGAGGGAGAGAGAGAGAGAGAGAAAGAGAGGGAGTACAAGTGGGGAAGGGGCAGAGAGAGGGGGGGAGAGAGAGAATCCCAAGCAGGCTCTGTACTTTCGGCACCAAGCCTATGTGGGGATCGAACTCATAGACTGTGAGATCATAACCTCACCTGAGATCAAGGGTCAGATGCTTAACCGACTGAGCCACCCAGGCGACCCTGAGAGGATATATTTGGAATCTGAATTTTTGTTATATAGATAAAGAATAATTTATCCAATTCTTCTTTCTATATCTTATTTGCCACCCATCCAGAAATGACTAAAACCTAAACGCAATTGACTGGAAATGACTAAAAACTAAATGCAGTTGTCAAAAGTTAAAGGAAAATGTGGAGTCAGTGTGGTATAATTGACACAGGACTAAGGAAGACATTTTTCCATTAAGCACTGTAATTAACTTATTATATTATTGAGGACATTTGATTTTTACTCTCTGGCCCTAGTCCTTTCCATCACAACATAGAGAGATTCGATTTATGTTTCCTGTGAAACCTCCATCCCTAACCTGGGTTTATCGCTTACAGTACATAATATATTGACGAAATTCAGCTGTGTGGCAGGCACTATCTTAATCACTTTGAATGTTGTGTTTCAGTCACATTTGCACCCACAGCAACATACTCAGTTAAGTACTGGTGTTATCACCATATTGTACAAGGTAAGACAGGCTTAGGGAGCTTTAAAAATTTGTTCGTTTTCACACACATTAAAAGTGAAAGAGACGATTCTCTTTGCTATGTAGATTTCTTTTCAGTCACCATGTTTTTATTCTCTACGTCATATCATTGAACAGTCCGTGTCTTTCTTTTGAGAGGTAAGATTTCATAGTGAAGACGTATAAGGAGGCTTTATTTGTGTTATTATAAATATGATTCAAATTTTGTTCCACATCCATGTGCAAAAAAGGCAATATATACCTTCGTTTTCTAATAATGTCCATTGGAATAATTTTTACAGAGGCTGAATCAGACATCATATAGATATGATGTGTAGCCAAAGACCTTGATCCTTTCTATATTGGCCTCCTATCAAATCTGGCCATTTTAAGGGAGGGGGGCAGAAATCTTAATCTATTAAAATGAACACTTCTAAGGAAATGTTTATATACATATGTATATATCATACTACTTGCATATATCAACTACTTGTTTGAAATGAACCTTTTTAAAGGGAAAGGCATTTTTGCACCTTTCTGTTGAAAAGTATCCCATGGAGGCTTTTTTACCCATTTATATTCCTACAAATTTGTGAATCTCTGGTGTTTATGCTCACTTGCTATGATTCAAAATTCTAATGCTTTGTTGATTACCGATGTCTTCTTTTTCTTGACGGCTCTTCTGCTATCCATGGTATGAGAGGGAAATTGATGAAGTTCATCTTGTCTGAAGTCATCCTCTTGTAATTTCAAAGAGTATAAAATATTTTTCAATTTGTTATATGTGACCCTTTGGGAAAACTATGGGTTTGCAGAGAACCTAGATTTTCTTAAAGACTATGAGTATATTTCTGTGTGAAACCTTATTATCCAGGAGTAATCATTGCGATGTAACTCTGGCATGAATGCCTGACACCTCGCACACTTGCTTTTGAGCTGTCGTCTTTTCCCCAGTGTATCATTAGAAATACCCTACAAGGCCTCTTCAGGTAGGAAAAAGAGTTGGTTGAGCCCAGTGCACTATATTTAATTTAGATTTAAATCAAGAGCGAAGGAAAGTATGTGCTCTAAATTATATTACTGGCTTAATATTGAGCTGTTATATATATTTGAGGTTGCAAAAAATTTGATTTTGATTACTTATTATTTATGTTTATAATGCTGTGTATTGTTTTTTTCCAAGCTTGTAAAATCTGCTTTTATTTAAAATATTTACCATCAAAATTCAAGAGGAGAACACAGGCAGCTACTTCTTTAAACTCAACTGTACTGATTTCTTACTAGACACATCTCTGGAGACAAGGGAGATAAAAGTAAAAATTAACTATGGCAGTTCACAAAAAAATGAAAACAAAAACAACAACACAAAAAACTTCTGTACAACAAAGGAAAAATACCAAACTAAAAGCCAGGACACATAACAGGAGAAAATATTTCCAAATAACATATCGGAAAAAATGTTAATATCCAAATATGTAAAGAGCTTATTAAACTCAACACCCAAATAACCAAGTAATTCAGAGAAGAAATGGGAAGAAGACACAAATAGGCACGTTTCCAAAGAAGACATCCAGATGGTAACAGACACATGAAAAGATGCTCAACATCACTCATCATCAAGGAAATACAAATCAAAACCATGATGAGATAACACCTCACACCTGTCTGAATAGCTAAAATTGACAACATAGAAAACAACAGATATTAGTGAAGATGCAGAGAAAGGGGAACCCTCTTATACTGTTAATGGAAATGCATGCTAGTGGAGCCACTCTGGAAAACAGTGTGGAAATTTCTCAAAAAGTTAAAAATACAACTACCCTACTACCCAGCAATAACACTATTTTTTACCCATAGGGTACAAAAATACATATTTGAAGGGGCGTATGCACCCCAATGTTTATAGCAGCATTATCAACAATAGCCAAACTATGGAAAGAGCCCAAATGTCCATCGACTGATGAAGAATGGATTAAGAACAGGTGGTATATATATATACACACATATATATACATATATACATATATATGACTATTACTAAGCCATCAAAAATAATGAAATCTTGCCATTAGCAATAATGTGGATGGAAATAGAATGTTATGCTAAGCAAAAGAATCCAAATAAAGATATATACCATGTATTTTCACTCATATATGGAATTTAAGAAACAAAACAAAGGAGCAACTGGAAAAAGGTGAGAGGGAGAGAGAGAGAAGCAAACCAACAAACCAACACTTCACTATAGAGAACAAACAGATGGTTACAGGACGGGAGATGGGTGGAGAGATGGGTTAAATAGAGAATGGGGATTAAGGAGTGCACTACTGGTGATGAGTGAATGATATTGTATGGAAGTGTTGAATCACTTAATTGTACACCCGAAACTAATATTACACTGTATGTTAACCAACTGTGATTCCAATAAAAAGTAAAAAAGAAAGAAATTGGATGTCGTCTTACAACACACACAAAAGTTAACCCCAAATGGATTATGAACTGATACCTAAGACTTGAAACAGTAAATAACTAGAAGAATCATATGGAAAAAAATGCTCTGATATCAGTCTTGGCAAAGATTTTTCACCTATGACACGAAAAGTAAAAGCAATAATTGCAAAAATCAACAAATGACACTACATCAAATTAAAATCTTTTGCATGTCAAAGAATCAATAAAATGAAAGGGCTGTTTGTGAAATGGGAGAAAGTGTTTGCAAACCATAAATTTGGTAAGGTGTTAATATGTAAAAATAATTAAAAAGTCATATATATAAACATAAGTGTTTAAATAAATATGGATACATTAAAATATATACCTATATTTGATTAAATTTAAATATATGTAAATGCATATAAACCTATGGAAAAATACTTTCATAAACAAATACATATAAAAATCAACAGCAAAATAATTTTAAACCCATTAAAAATTGGCAAAGGAAATAAAAGTCATTCTTCCAAAAAGACATATAAATGGTCTTCATGTATACAAAAGGGTGCTGAAAATTACTTATCATCAAAGATATTGAAATTGAAATTAATATGATATATCACATGATACACATTATTTGTTTTTTATCAAAATAAAAGTGGAAAAGAGGTATTGGTGATATTGCATAGAGAATAGGAGATCCTTGTATTTTATTGAAAGGCATGTAAATTCCAAAACCCATTATGGGAAACAGTATGAATATTTCTCTACATACGTATTACATTTTATATATATTTTCAGTATATGTATTAATCATATATTTACTATCCATTTTCTATAAATGAAGAACAATAACTCTATACAACAATGACAACAAGTGTTTGCAGTTAGATATTTATTTCAGGGCTCAAATAATTGTTGATTCACATAATATACAAATCTAAAAAAATAACTTGCAAAAACCACTGGAGAATATTGAAGAATAATATCCAAATGTGTCTTTAGTTAATTGTTAAGTTTAGATGGTTATAGTGCTAACTATTGAGTAACTGGCTTAGGATTCTTTTATTATCACTTTGATTCCAATTTTTCATATAATAATCAGTTGCAGTTATCTTACAGAATGTTTTGTGCAGAAATTAAGGAAATAATGGGCAAAATCATATAATTATAATCATATAATCATAAGTTCTAATCATAGAACTTAGACCTATACTCAGGCATGTCACCATCGTCCTCATCAAGTTCTCTGTTCCAAGACTAGAACGAACTAGCATCCCATCACCTCCAATTTTATCATAAAGAGGAAACCTTATGGGTAAGGACTAGTGAGTTGAAAGAGGAGTAAACAAGGGGCGCCTGGGTGGCTCAGTTGGTTAAGTGGCCAACTTTGGCTCAGGTCATGATCTCGTGGTCTGTGAGTTCGAGCCCCGTGTCGGGCTCTGTGCTGATGGCTCCGAGCCTGGAGCCTGCTTCAGATTCTGTGTCTCCCTCTCTCTCTGTCCTTCCCCTGCTCACGCTCTATCTCTATGTCTCTCAAAAATAAACAAATGTTAAAAAAATAAAAAAAAGAAAGAGGAGTAAACAGCCAAATAATAGAGATATCAGGCTATAATTGATATTAAATCTGGAAAACATCATTTTTAAGAAAGAAGGAAAACAAATAATAGGGAAATGAGATGGATAGAAAGAAGGTACACAGAAGATCAAGAGTGTGAAGATAGTAGGGGGAAATGAAGAAAGAGATAATGGAATAAAAGTTAAGATAACTTAAATGTAAATTGATCTCTATTCAAATGTATTCATATACAGATGTTAACCAGAATTACATTTAAAATAATGAGAAATTTAGTGTTAAAAAACTAAGCATAAAAATAAATAATTAATCTAAGAATTAAGTGTAAAAGCATACTAAAATTAAGAGCACAAATTAAAATTTACTTTCAATTACTTGGTATACAAATTTAAATTTCTACATAAATTCACAAGAAACATAAAAATTACAAAGACTAAAATACAAAGAATAAGTTTAAGATTAAAACATGGGTCTTTTTAAATTATCATGTTACTGGATACGTGAGAATAACATATTCTTTTTTCTGTTTGGATTGCATAATGAGAATTGTCTCCTTTGAACACCAAAGTCAGTACTTTTTTTTTTTTTTTTTTTTTGACATTATTCTTTTAGTTTATTTTTTTTTTTTTTTGTTATAATAGTTTATTTTCAAATTGGTTTACATATAACACCCAGTGTTCATCCCAACATGTGCCCTTTTTAAAGATGTCATCATATGACTCTCAATGACATAAGCTGACAATATACTACCCTTATATAATCTTTCAAAATCTGTTATAGTTATAATATTTGCAAGACTAATATTGTGAGACTAATTTAATGAATTAGTTAAAATGAGCTTGTAAAATTACTCTTGCCGATACAAAAAAAGAAATGAAAAAAAGAACAAATTTGGTTATCTTGATTTTCAATAACTACTGCAAGAATTTAGAAAACAGATTGCAATCTGGAATTACAACAAATTGCATAAAATGTGAAACTATCATAAAATCTTCCCAAGTGAGAATTAAACGAGGGCTGATTAGGATGAATGTGAAATGAAAAGCAATATTAATTTCTACAAGGGAACTATCAATGTGAAAACAAGGATTGGAACATGTCCCCTGAGTTGGAAATTGCCCCAACCCTCTGCTGAAACGCACACCCATTTAGCCATGTAAATATACCATCTTATGGAGTAGCACCAATGATACAACACGTATATAATAACTTTACATCACTTTGTATTAACCAAATATTTTGAGATTTTTTAAAAATTTTTTTAATGTTTATTTATTTTTGAGAGACATAGAGGCACAGCGTGAACAGGGGAAGGGCAGAGAAAGAGGGAGACACAGAATTGGAAGCAGGCTCCAGGCTCTGAGCCGTCAGCACAGAGCCTGACGCGGGGCTCGAACTCACAGACCGCGAGATCATGACCTGAGCTGAAGTTGGCCGCCCAACCGACTGAGCCACTCAGGTGCCCCAATTTTGAGATATTTTGTATTTGTATTTGAAAGTATTTTTATTTGTGATTATAAAACTACATGTGTAAACCAAAAATTCGATGCAAATTAGTAGGTATCAGAGCCATTGATATTTTGAATATTTATATATTTGGTATCATATTTTACCAAAAATTTTTCCAAGGGCCACCTTCATGTCCTTGTTTCTCAGGCTGTAAATGACAGGATTCAGACTGGGAGGTAACAGAGAATATAGCACAGAAATAAAGAGGTTCAGTGATGAGGGGGATTTTGAGGTTGAACCTAGATATGCAATACATCCAGGAGAGAAGAACAAGGCAACCACTGTTAGATGGGGCATGCAGGTGGAGAAGGATTTAAACCTGCCTTGTGAAGAAGGAATTCTGAGAACAGTGGAAATAATATAAACATAGGAAATAGCCATGAAAATAAAACATGCAAAAGCAAAACAACAACTAACAATAATAAACACATATTCTAGAATTTGCTCCCCAGAACAAGCAAGTATAAACAATGCTGGAACATCACAGAAAAATTGATGCACTATGTTTGGCTCGCAGAAATGGACAGAGAATGTACCTGCAACATGAACGGATCCATAGACACCCCCACTGAGCCATGATGCAGTCACCATCTGCACACAGGCACCTCTATTCATAACGGCCTCATAGTGCAGGGGACAGCGGATGGCAGCATAGCGGTCATAGGACATCACTAGGAGGAGGATGTACTCTGTGCCAGCAAAGGAAACAAGAAACACCTGCAAGGCACATCCCAGGAAGGAGATGGAATGGCTGTTGGTGAAAGAGTTGATGATGGATTTGGGGACAGTGATAGAAATATAACAGATGTCAATCAAGGATAGGTTTTTCAGGAAGAAATACATAGGGGTTTGGAACTGTTGATCAATGGTAGTGACTGCGATAATGAGGAAGTTCCCCATGAGTGCTGCCAGGTAAATAAGCGAGAAGAATGTGGCATACAGCCTCTGAAGCACCTCATCATCAGGAAATCCCATGAGCAAAAATTGTGTGATTAAGGTCACATTGGTTAACTTCTCAGGCATGATTGCTTTTTCAGGAAACATAAAAACAATTTTCCTGTGTCTTCAGAATCTGTCTTTTTGTTGCTTTTGGTATTCATTTACTGTGAAATTATTCCTGAGGTAAAGCAGATCTTGCAAACTTGAATTTCTTCAATGCAGCTAGAAAATATGAAGACAGTCATTAAAACAGATTAGAATAATTTTTCATTCAATAGCCTAAAATTTATGCATAGAATAGGCAAGTATTGCCTCACGCATCCGTCAGTGAGGGATTTTTTTTTTTACCTTCATTGGATAGTTAAAAATAGCAGGAAATTTTGGAATAAAATACAGTAATTTGTTTACTCATTCTTGGAGATTTGCTCAATATGAACTGCGTTCTTGGCATATTTATGTGTTTTTTTTTGAAATTACCTCATTTTATGGAGGTAATTTTTTTTTTGGTGTTTTTATTTGTTTATTTTTGAGAGACATAGAGTGAGGAAAGGAAGGGCAGAGAGAGAGAGAGGGAGATACAGAATCCGAAGCAGGCTCCAGTCTCCGAGCCGTCAGCACAAAGCCCGACTCGGGGCTCGAACTCACAGACCGTGAGATCATGACCTGCGCTGAAGTTGGCCGTTTAACCCACTGAGCCACGCAGGTGCCCCTTTATGTTTTTTTTAATGCTTCCAGTTTGTATTTAAGTTCTAGTTAGTTAGAAATTAATGTAGTGTTAATTACATTTAGGAGTACCATTTAGTGATTCAACACTTGCTTATAACTCCCAGTACTCATCACAATAATTGCCTTCTCTACTTGCCCATCCCTCTCCCACCTTTCCCCGACAACCATTGGATCACTCTATAGTTGAGATTCTCTGTTATGGTTTGAAGACTCAGTATGAATACTTGGGAGATTATCCCTCTATTATTTTCTTTCCTATTATGTATGTGCATAGGTTAATATGGACAGCAGAGATGGATAGAGCTGAAAGTTATCTTTGTAATTTTTTTTCTGTGACAATGATAGAGACTATGACAATAATATATATTTTCCATGTAATCAAGGTTACAACAAAATTACTAATATTTATACAAAGACTTTAAGAAGATGAAATGTGAACTTTATTTGATGTCCATAAAATCCTGGAAGTATTTATGGTTTATGTACTATGAATTTTGTAGTTTTTAAAATAAGGACACATGAATATTATGCAGCAAATAAACAATATGAAAATACAATGCTATCTTATTTTCATGAAGGAAAGTGGAATGAAAACAGGTGAAATAAATTTACCTACTTAGACATATCAAAGGAGATGGGATGACATTAGGAAGCTTATAGTAGATGGATAGAGGTTTGAACGAAATTCACTTACCTAATACAAATCCAGTTTCCCTAACTTTAGGAGTCAATTATTTAAGACAATGTGGAAGTTAAAGACATATGTGAGGCTAATAATGGACACTTTTTACAATTGACTAATTAAAATGAGAGCTAATTAACTGCATTAACCAGAAGTTCTGATGTTGTCTCATGTTGTCTTCACAGATAATATGAAGTAGGACGTGCAAAGATTCAGGTCCACATTGGGATATAAATATTTTTTCACTCTTAGGGATAATTGCCATGAGACCTTCTAATTAATGACAAGAATACTATTAATAGACTTGTGAAGGTTTATTTTGTTAGGTAATGGATGGATGATTTCAATCTATAAACTCATATTTGAAGAAAAGTGATTGACTATGTCTTTTTAAATTTCAGTTGGTTAACATAGATTGTTACATGTTTCATGTGTACAATGTACTGATTCGACACTTCCACACATCACAAGAAGTGCACTCCCCTAATGCCCATCATCTATTAAACCCATCCCCCTGACCACTTCCCCTCTGTTTACCATCAGATGGTATTCAAGATATTCATGGGTCTGTTACTTGGTTTTTCCTGTCTCTTTTTTTTCCCCTACCCTTGCTCCTCTATTTTGTTTTTAAGGTCCACATATGAATAAACTCATATGATATTCCTCTTTCTCTGACTGACTTATTTGCTTAACATTATACTCTCTAGCCCCATCTGTGTCATTGCAAATATCAAAATTTCATTCCTTTTTAATGGCTGAATACTATTCCACTGATAAATATATCACATTCTCTCTATCTATCCATCCGTCAATGGACCCTTGGTCAGTTTCCAAAATTTGTCTATTGTAGGTAGTACTGCTGTAAAGAGTGACATGCATGTATCACTTTGAATTAGTATTTTAATAATCCTTTGTAACAACCTGGTAGTGCAACTGCTGGGTCATAGGGTAGTTCGATATTTAACTTTTTGAGGGAACTCCATAATACTTTTCACAGTGGCCACTCCAGTATGTATTCTCACCCACAGTGCAAGCGGGTTCCCCATTCTCCAAATCCTCATGCCCACCTGTTGTTTCTTGTTGGTTTTAGCCATTCTGACAGGTATGTGGAAATAGTAGTTTTGATTAACATTTCATGATGATCCGAGCTGATCTCCTCATGTGTCTATGGGTATCTGTATGTCTCATTTGGAAAGAAATCTAACATGTCTTCTTGCATTTTTAATTGGATTATTAATTTTGGGGGTGTCAACTTTTGTAAGTTATTGATGTATTTTGGTTATAAATCCTATATCAGGTATATCATTTGTAAATATATTCTGCAACTCCATAGGTTGCCTTTTAGTTTTGTTAATTGTTTCCTTTTTTTTGTGCAGAATTATTTTTTTGTTTTTTGTTTTTTAAGTCCTAATAGTTTATTGTACTTTCATTTCCCTTGCCTCAAAGGACACACCTAGTAAGTTATTGCTATGTCTGATGTAATATTAATTGACCCTTTGTTACTTGTTAGAATGAATTTTTTTATTGTTGAGTATTTCTTGCAGGCAAAGTAAGTTTTTATATTTGACTACTGAATACAGTCAGGGAAATTTTTTAAAATATTTATTTATCTTCAGAAAGAGTGTGTGTGAACATGGGAGGGGCATAGAGAGAAAATCCCAAGAGAAAATTGCAAGCTCAAACCCAGGCACCATCCAACGAACCACAAGATCATGACCTGAACTGAAATCAAGAGTCAGATGATTAACAGACTCAGTTACCCAGGTGCCCCAGCGTACCATTATTTAGGTGCTAGTATTACTGCTATGGCAATATGCAACATAACCTGTAGAAAGAGAAAATAATGGAAAGCCCTCTCTTCTATGACATATTAAAATTAATTAGTTAATTTTCACAGAAAGTCCAGAGATTTAAAAGGGTATATCAAAATATCGTATCAGGCAAATCAGATATCTCAAATAGGATAAAATAAGTGAAATGTCCAATAAATCCTATTGAAGTGTGTTTTTCTTTCAGTTTTAAGTTTTTATTTATATTCCAGTTAGTTATCATACAGTGTAATATTAGTCTCAGGTGTACATTAGAGTGATTCAACACTTACATACATTACACTCTGCTCCTCACAGAATGAAACAATGGTTAAATCTAGCACAGATACCAGGAAGGGAGTACCATGGCTATTCCCGGCACAGATACCCAGGAAGAGGGTAGTATGGCCATTCCCAACACCAGCACTGGGACCAAGGGGCTGCTTCAAAAAGGAAGATCTATGGTAGCTCCTACCCTGAATACATGGAGTTGAGGGATGGAACAGGGGACCTAGAGAGAGGAAAGAGGGTGAAAGAACCAGGATGGCATAGGGGACAGGTGGGGACCATGGTCCTCTTGCCCCCATCTTCCTCAGGGGCTAGGGAGAGCAGCATCAGTCCCCACTGCCCCATAGAAGAGCCTGCGATCATGTTAAGGTTGTTCTGATGATGAAGTGGGAGATAGCATCAAACACTAACTACAAGTTCTTGGTGTGGGTGGCACAGGTGTAGAGGCATAGATATCCTTGGTAGCCTAGTTCTTGTGGAGGCCCTCAGGCTTACCTTGGATGTGGCTGGCCACCTGGTTGTACTTGTTGGCCCATATGTACTCAGGGAAGTAAGTAAGTAGTATGCTCACACACTCTCTTTCTGAAGATAAATAAATGCTTTTTAAAAAGTACCCTGACTGTATTCAGCAAGTAAATAAATATAAAAAATTACTGTGCCTGCATGAAATACTCAATAATAATATAAAAAAACCCTTTAACAAGCCACAACAATAGCCAATTAATATTACAAATTTGAAATATATTCCATATACACTTAAATTATTAATTTCATAATTTGATATGTATAGGCATATACTCATTTTTTATTTCTCTCATTTACATGATGGTATTTCATGTATCACATGTGTTAATAAGGAAGAGTCAAAATTAAACAGACCTTAACTTCTACTTTGATATAATCTCCTGAATGTACCCAATATCTAGATGAAAATACTTGATCAAAAGTTATATTTAGTTAAAAGATACTGACCAAAGAGGTCCATTCTCGAGTACTCTTATCAGAGGTACTTTCAATTGTATTAGTTTGTAAATTGTCTTCATCTAATCTTCCAAGGCTTTCTGAAGGAACACTTGCCAGTTATCAGTGGCACATGAAAATAACTGGGGATCTTTCACATGAAATCCAATACACATATGGCTTTTCATTCATATCTATGAGAGGGGAGAGTAGATCTCACCCTGGCAATTCAGTTGGAGAAGGTTCCAGGTTGCAGAACAATCTGCAACTGGATGAATATATGGGTAGATAGATAGATAGATAGATAGATTATACATATATACAGATTCAGGTATAGATAAAGGTATAAACTCACAACTATAATTGACTATATATATACATATACATATATATATACATATACATATGTGTATATATATACCTATATATATATATATACATACACATTCTTTTAGCTGAGGGGCTGGGTAAAAAGAATTTACTAGTGAGTATTGTGTTGGTGATGGAATTCTCATATATGGCCTGTATTATGTTAAGATACATTTCTGGGGCACCTGGGCGGCTCATTCAGTTAAATGTCCAACTATGTATTTTGATTCAGATCATGACCTCATGGTTACGGAGTTTGAGCCCTGTGCTTGGTTCTGCGCTGGAAGTGTGGAAACCACTTGTGATTCTCTCTCTCTCTCTCTCTCTCTCTGTCTCTCTGTCTCTATATGTGTATGTAGACACACACACACACACACATATATATACACATAATTTGTGTGTATATATAAGTGTATACATAATTTTTTTCATTATGTTGTCACATTAATTGATCTGTGTATGTTGAAAACCCTTGCATTCTATGCAAACTGGTGCAGCCACTCTGGAAAACGGTGTGGAGGTTCCTCAAAAAAATGAAAATAGAGCTAACCTATGATCCAGCAATAGCGTTGCTAGGAATCTACCGAAGAGACACAGGAATGCTGATGCATAGGAGCACGTGTACCCCAATGTTCATAGCAGCACTTTCGACAATAGCCAAATCATGGAAAGAGACCAAGTGCCCATCAACTGACGAGTGGATAAAGAAGATGTGGTACATATATACAATGGATTACTACGTGGCAATGAGAAAAAATGAAATCTGGCCATGTGTAGCAACATGGATGAAACTGGAGGGTATTATGTTAAGTGAAATAAGTCAGTCAGAAAAAGACAGATACCATATGTTTCCACAAATAGGTGGACTTTGTGAGACTAAGCAAAAACCAGGGGGAGGGGAAGAGGGGAAAGGAAAAAAAAGACACAGAGAGGGAGGGAGATAAAACATAAGAGACTCTCAAAGACTAAGAAAAAACTGAGAGTGAGGGGGAAGAGGGAGGGGGGAGAGGGGGTGATGGGCATTAAAAAGGGCACATGTTGGGATGAACACTGGGTGTTATATGTAAACCAATTTGAAAATAAACTATTATAAAATTAAAAAAAAGAAAAAAAAAGAGAAAACCCTTGCAATCTAGAGTTAAATCCCTTTTGGTGAATGTGTACAATCCTTTTATTGTGCTGGTGAATTTAGTTTGCTAATATTTTGTTGAAGGAAGATATCGAGACTCTGTCCAAGGAAGAAGAGACCAAGAAATGAAATCTTCTCTCTCTATTTTTTTTTTTTTTGGTATATAGTAGCCTCAGCAATAATGCAGTTCAGTTAGTCATTAAAAGAAACCTTATATGCCAAAAGAAAAAAATCATTTATGAGAGATCTGAAGGAATAAATAGAATGCAATATAGTAATAATTGGAGGATTTAAACCCACACTTTTAATAACATTCAACATGAAATCAAAAGGGACATTAGACTTAAATAACATTATAGAGCAAATGGGCAAAAAAGACACATACAGATCATCCCACACAATATCAGCAAAATACAAATCCTTCTCAAGTTCAAATGCAGTATTCTCCAGGATGGATCACATATTAGGTTACAAAACAAATCTAACAAGTCTGAGTTTAAAATAATACTAAGCATCTTTTTTTTTTTAATCACAATGGAATAAAACAAGAAGTGAATATGAGATGGAAAAGTAAATACATGGAATCAAACAATAGAATCTTGCACAGCCAGTGACTCAAAGAAATCATCATAAGGAAATTAGAAAATATTTGAGACAAATGAAAATGAGAACAGCATACAAAACTTTGTGGCATGCAGCAAAAGCAGTTCCAAGAGGGAAATTTGTAGCAATAAATACCTACATTAAAAATAATGATTGGGGCATCTGGGTGACTCAGTTGGTTAAGAGTCCAACTTTGGCTCAGGTCATGATTTCATGGTTCATGTGTTGGAGCCCTGTGTCAGGCTCCATGATGACAGCTCAGAGCCTGGAGCCTGCTTCAGATACTGTGTCTCCCTCTCTCTCTACCCCTCTCCTACAGACAGAATCTGTCTATCTTTCTGTCCCAAAAAATAAACATTAAATTTAAAAAAAATGATCTCGAAGAAGCAGCCTAACTTTACAGCTAAGGGAACTAGATGAAGAATAAACTAAACTTTAAATTAACAGAAGGAAAAAAAAATAGCAAATATTATAGAAAAAAATAAATGAAATACGGAATTAAAACATTTTAAAATAAATGAAACTAAGTATTGGTTTCTAGAAAGATAAATAAAAAATTCAAAACCTTCATTAGACTATGAAAAAAGGAGAGAAGACTCAAATATTAAAATGATAAGGGAAACAATACAAGTGGTGTTAAAGAAAAGTATCAAAAGAATACTGTAAAGAATTATATGCCTACAAATTAGATGACTTGGAAGAAATAAAAACTTCCTAAACACATACAATAAACCAAGACAAAATCATAAAGAAATTGAAAATCTGAGCAGATCATAAACAAATAAGGATATTGAACTACTTAAAAAAAAATCTCCCAACAAAGAAAATCCCAGGACAGCCCATGTGTTCACTGGAAAATTCTATCAATATTTCAAATAAGAATTAACAACAATCCTTCTCAAACTCCTCCAAAATTTTTGAAAATATGGGGCAATTTTCAAAGTTCTATTTATTTATTTTGAGAGAGAGAGAGAGAGAGAGAGAGAGAGAGAGAGAGAACACAGCAGGAGAGGGACAGAGAGAGGCAGAGACAGAATCCGAAGTATGCTCTGCCCTGGTACCCAGAGACCAACCTGGGGCTCAAACTCAAGAATCCTGTGATGGGGGTGCCTGACTGGCTCAGTGGGTTAAATAGCTGACTTCAGCTCAGGTCATGATCTCTCCATTCATGAGTTTGAGCTCCTCTTTGGGCTCTGTGCTGACAACTCAAAGCCTTAAGCCTGCCTCAGATTTTATGTTTCATTCGCTCTCTGCTCTGCCCCTACTGGTGCTCTGTCTCTCCATGTCTCTCGAAAATAAATGTAGAAAAAAAATTAAAAAAAAAAAAAAACCGAACCGTGAGATCATGACCTTGAAGAAATCCAGAGTAAGACACTTAACTGACTCAGCCACACAGGTACCCCTGGAGTGATTTCATAACTCATTTTATGAGGCCAATTTACACTGATTCCAAAGCCAAAGAGAATACAAAGAACACACACACTACAGTCCACTATCCTTGTTTTTTTTTTTTTTTTGAATCTCACTTTAATAAGGAAATTGTCTCTTTTTATTTGGAATCAATGCCTAATACCTACATTAACGGGTGGGTATTTGTCCTCTAAAGGATTTGTCACTTTATTCAATATCTCCATTAGAAAAAAAAAAAGAAAAATCATGAATTCCAGGGTTGCTAAGTCTGATTTTGGCTCAGGTCATGATCTCAGAGGTCATTGAGTTCAAGCCCCTCATCTGGCTTGCTGCTGTCAGTGTACAGTCTGCATCAGATCCTCTGTCGTCCTCTCTCTGCATCTCCCAGCTCTCATGAACTCTATCTCAAATGTAAATAAACAATAACAAAAACAAATCCCCATTAGAGTGCTTATTTTTTACCTCATCGTATATTTTCTTTCTCATTATTTTATTATTTTGTAATTTCAATCTATAGTTGCTAATGATCAATAATTTTTGGCATTTTGAATTTCGCTTCTTGAGAATATTTTCATCTGTTTGATCCATTAAGAATTCTAAGTTATTAGCATAATATTTTCAATCATAAAATAAATTAATTAATATATACAAACTATAATGCCTACACATGCACACACACAATTAGATAAAATATTGATATCACATACACACAAACACAGACATGAGGTATATGTTGTTAGGAGATATAACAAGGTGATCACATCTTTAAAGAAGTTCTGAATTTTTTAGGTAACTATTCCAGAGCATTTTCTAAAAAATTAAATGATATATATATGTAAATAACTGAAAATAATTTATAGGTAATTAATTAAAAATTAAATGTATAGTTAAGCTGTAAGAGTAACCATGGCACATATATATGAAATAATATTCATTCATATATGTTTTTGATTTACTCAATCCATGTGATTCCCGGGGCATCTATAATATTGACATAAATTATTTTAACGATTAGTATATGGATAACTTTAAAGAAAATTATGAAAAAATAACAGCTATATAGTTTAAAATTAATAGCTTACAATATTATACATTCTTTTTTTTCGTATTTATTTTTTTATTTTTTATTTTATTTTTTATTTTTTTGTTTATTATTTTTTTTTAATTTTATAATAGTTTATTTTCAAATTGGTTTACATATAACACCCAGTGTTCATTCCAACATGTGCCCTTTTTAATGCCAATCACCCCCTCTCCCCCCTCCCTCTTCCCCTCACCCTCAGTTTGTTCTTAGTCTTTGAGAGTCTCTTATGTTTATCTCCCTCCCTCTCTGTGTCTTTTTTTCCTTTCCCCTCTTCCCCTCCCCATGGTTTTTGCTTAGTCTCACAAAGTCCACCTATTCGTGGGAACATATGGTATCTGTCTTTTTCTGACTGACTTATTTCACTTAACATAATACCCTCCAGTTCCATCCATGTTGCTACACATGGCCAGATTTCATTTTTTCTCATTGCCGCGTAGTAATCCATTGTATATATGTACCATAACTTCTTTATCCATTCGTCAGTTGATGGACACTTGGTCTCTTCCCATGATTTGGCTATTGTCGAAAGTGTTGCTATGAACATTGGGGTACACGTGCTCCTATGCATCAGCATTCCTGTGTCTCTTGGGTAGATTCCTAGCAGTGCTATTGCTGGGTCATAGGGTAGCTCTATTTTCATTTTTTTGAGGAACCTCCACACCGTTTTCCAGAGTGGCTGCACCAGTTTGCATTCCCATCAACAGTGTAGGAGGGTGCCTACTTCTCCACATCCTCGCCAGCATCTACAGTTTCCTGATTTGTTCATTTTAGCCACTCTGACTGGTGTGAGGTGGTATCGCAGTGTGGTTTTGATTTGTATTTCCCTGATGATGAGTGACATTGAGCATCGTTTCATGTGTCTGTTGGCCATCTGAATGTCCTCTTTGGAGAAGTGTCTATTCATATCATCTGCCCATTTCTTCAATGGGTTGTTTGTTTTTCGGGTTTGGAGTCTGGTAAGTTCTTTATAGATTTTAGATATTAGTCCTTTATCCAATATGTCATTTGCGATGATCTTTTCCCATTCCGTTGGTTGCCTATTCGTTTTGTTGGTTGTTTCTTTTGCTGTGCAGAAGCTTTTTATCTTGATGAGGTCCTAATAGTTCATCTTTGCTTTTAATTCCCTTGCCTTTGGAGACGTGTCGAGTAAGAAATTGGTGCGTCTTAGGTCAAAGAGGCTTTTTCCTGCTCTCTCCTCTAGGATTTTGACGGTTTCCTGTCTCACATTCATATCTTTTATCCATTTAGAATTTATTTTTGTGAGTGGTGTAAGAAAGTGGTCTAGTTTCATTATCTTGCATGTTGCTGTCCAATTCTCCCAGCACCATTTGTAAAAGAGGCTTTCTTTTTTCTATTGGATACATTTTCCCACTTTGTCAAAGAATAGTTGGCCATATACTTGCGGGTCCATTTCTGAGTTTTCTTTTCTATTCCATTGGTCTATGTGTCTGTTTTTGTGCCAATACCATACAGTCTTGATGACTACCGCTTTGTAGTAGAGGTTCAAGTCTGGGATTGTGATGCCTCCCGCCTTGGTTTTATTCTTCAGTATTATTTTGACTATTCGAGGTCTTTTGTGGTTCCATACAAATTTTAGGATTGTTTGCTCTAGCTTTGAGAAGAATGCTGGTGCAATTTTGATTGGGATTGCATTGAATGTGTAGATTGCTTTGGGTAGTATTGCCATTTTAACGATATTTATTCTTCCAATCCATGAGCATGGGAAGTTTTTCCATTTCCTTGTGTCTTCCTCAATTTCCTTCATAAGTTGTTTATAGTTTTCAGTGTAGAGGTCTTTCACATCTTTGGTTAGGCTTATTCCTAAGTATTTTATGGTTTTTGGTGCAATTGTGAAAGGAATTAGCTTCTTTATTTCTCTTTCTGCTGCTTCATTGTTGGTATATAGAAATGCCACCGATTTCTGTACATTGATTTTGTGCCCTGCAACTTTGCTGAAATCATGGATCAGTTCTAGTAGGCTTTTGGTGGATTCCGTCGGGTTTTCCATGTAAAGTATCATGTCATCTGTAAAAAGTGAAAGTTGAACTTCCTCCTTGCCAATCTTGATGCCTTTTATTTTGTTTTGTTGTCTGATTGCTTATGCTAAGACTTCCAACACTATGTTAAATAGCAGTGGCAAGATTGGACACCCCTGTCGTGTTCCTGATCTCAGGGGGAAGGCTCTCAGTTTTTCCCAATTGAGGATGATATTAGCTGTGGGCTTTTCATAGATGGCTTTTATGATGTTTAAGTACGTTCCTTCTATCCCGAATTTCTCGAGAGTTTTTATTAAGAAAGATGCTGTATTTTGTCAAATGCTTTTTCTGCATCTATTGACAGGATCATATGGTTCTCTATCATTTCTTTTGTTGATGTGATGTATCACATTGATTGATTTGCGAATATTGAACCAGCCCTGCAACCCAGGGATGAATCCTACTTGATCATGGTGGATAATTCTCTTTATATGCTGTTGGATTCGATTTGCTAGTATCTTGTTGAGAATTTTTGCATCCATATTCATCAGCGATATTGGCCTGTAATTTTCTTTCTTTGCTGGGTCTCTATCTGGTTTGGGAATCAATGTGATGCTGGCTTCAGACAATGAGTCCGGGAGTTTCCTTCCGTTTCAATTTTTTGGAACAGCTTGAGGAGGATAGGAATTAACTCTGTTTTAAATGTCTGGTAAAATTCCGCAGGAAAGTCATCTGGTCCAGGGCTTTTATTTGCTGGGAGGTTTTTAATAACTGATTCTATTTCTTCACTAGTTATGAGTCTGTTCAAATTTTCTATTTCTTCCCGTTTGAGTTTTGGTAGCGTGTGGCTATTTAGGAAGCTGTCCATTTCTTCCAGATTGCCAAGTTTGGTGGCATATAATTTTTCATAGTATTCTCTGATGATTGCTTGTATCTCTGAGGGATTGGTTGTAATTTCTCCCTTTTCATTCGTGATTTTATCTCTTTGAGTTCTCTCTCTTTTCTTTTTGAGAAGCCTGGCTAGAGGTTTGTCTATTTTGTTTATTTTTTCAAAGAACCAGCTTTTGGTTTCATTGATCTGTTCCACTACCTTTTCTGTCTCCATAGGATTAATTTGTGCTCTGATCTTGGTTATTTTTCTCTTTCTGCTGGGCTTGGGTTGTTTTAGTTGTTCTGCTTCTAGCTCCTTTAGGTGTGCTGTTAGAATTTGTGTTATTGATTTTTCTTGTTTCTTAAGATGGGCCTGGATTGCAATATATTTCCCTCTCAGGACTGCCTTTGCTGCGTCCTAGAGTGTTTGGATTGTTGTATTTTCACTTTCATTTGTTTCCATGTATTTTTAATTTCTTCTCTGATGGCTTGGTTGACCCAGTCATCTTTTAGTAGGTTATTTTTTAGCCGCCATGTTCTTGGATTTTTCCAGGCTTTCTCCTGTGGTTGATTTCAAGTTTCAAAGCATTGTGGTCTGACAGTGTACACGGTATGATCTCAATTCTTTTATATTTATTCAGAGCTTCCCTGTGCCCCAGAATGTGTTCTATCTTGGAAAATGTACCGTATGCAGTTGAGACGAACATAAATTCCTTTGCTTCTGGATGAAGGACCCTAAAGATGTCTGTGAGGCCCATTTGTTCTAATGAGTCGTTCAGGGCTATTGTTTCTGCGGAGATTTTCTGTTTTGTGGATCTATCCAATGCTGAGAGTGGAGTGTTGAGATCCCCTACTATTAGGACATTTTTATCGATGAGGTTGCTAATGTTTGTAATTAGTTGTTTTACAAATTTGGGTGCCCCCGAATTCGGTGCGTAGATATTTACAATTGTTAGCTCTTCCTGCTGGATGGTCCCTGAGACTATTATATAATGTCCTTCTTCATCTCTTATTACATCGTTCACTTTAAAGTCTAATTTGTCTGATATAAGTGTGGCTACTCCGGCTTTCTTCTGCCTTCTGGTAGCATGGTAGATAGTTCTCCATCCCCTCCTTTTCAATCTGAAGGTATCTTCAGGTTTAAGATGAGTTTCTTGAAGACAGCAAATAGATGGGTCTTGTTTTTTAATCCATTCTGTTACCCTGTGTCTTTTGATTGCACATTTAGTCCATATACATTCAGTGTTAATATTGAAAACTATAGGCTTACAGTCACTGTATTACCTGTAAGTTTCATATTTGTAAGGCTGTCCCTGGCAGTTTGTCTTCTTTGCAACCTTGTCTTCATAGAATGCCCCTCAGGATCTCTTGCAGTGCCGGCTTATTTGTGATAAATTCTTTCAGTTTTTGTTTGTTGGGAAAAACCTTGATCTCTCCTTCTATTCTGAATGACAGGCTAGCCGGATACAGAATTCTTGGTTGCATTTCCTTCTTGCTCATCACATTGAAGATATCCTGCCATTCCTTTCTGGCTTGCCAAGTTTCTGTAGATAAGTCTGCTACTACCCTTATATGTCTCCCTTTGTATGTTAGGGTTCTTTTGTCCCTAGCTGCTTTCAGGATTCTCTCCCTATCTTTGTATTTTGCCAGCTTCACTATGATGTGCCGTGCAGAAGGTCTATTCAAGTTACGTCTGAGGGGAGTTCTCTGTGCCTCTTGGATTTCCATGCCCGTTTCCTTCCTCATGTTGGGGAAGTTCTCAGCAATGATTTGTTCAAGAACCCCTTCGACTCCTTTCTCTCTCTCTTCTTCCTCTGGAACTCCTATGATACGGATATTGTTTCTTTTGAGTGCATCGCTCAGCTCTCGAATTCTCCTTTCCTGTTCCTGGATCAGCTTCTCTCTCTTTTTATCTGCTTCCTCTTTTTCAATGATTTTGTCTTCTAATGCACTAACTCTTTCCTCTACTTCTTCAATTCGTGCTGTGGCTGCTTCCAGTTTCCCCTGTATTTCTTCCAATGTCTTCTTTAATTCTTTCTGACCATTTTTAAGGTCCTTGAACTTTGCCGCGTGGGACCCCTTGCATTCTTCTAAGCTTTTTTCAAGCCCAGCGATTAGTTTTATGATTATCATTCTATATTCATGTTCTGTTATGTTGCTTATATCTGTTTTCATTAATTCTTGAGCTGTCACTGCTTCTTGTAGATTCTTTTGAGAATTCTTCCGTCTCATCATTTTGGCTGGATGTGTTTTAGGTTGTTTCTTGAAGTTGCCCTGGAAAGGAAAACAGACTGACAGACACACAGAACACAGAAATACTCAAACGTACCGACAAATGGTCCAGACAAGCAGTTCACAACAGAAAAAAGAATAACAAGTGACTCTCTGAGGGCAATGTCCTGAAGTAACAGCTACACGTTAAGGACAGGGTATGTAGTGTGCTGGTGGCAGAGCATATATAGACAGAATAATGACTGGTGCAGGGAGAAGAAGGAAATGGACTTTGCCCAGGTAGAGCGACTAAAGGGTTTAATCCAGATTGATAGAAATCAGAATAAGGACAGGTGCAAGGGAAAAGGAATAAAGATCGATGTCGTCTAGAAGAACTTATACGGCCTGGTTATTCCAGAAAAAGGGATAGGGAAGTAAAGAAGAGGTTGTAGGACATGTCCTTAAGGAGTGGTTTAAAAAAACAGTGTTTAAGCCAGTCAGTACCCTGGAAAACCAGCTCAGGTATGGGGATCAGTAGGAATGAGAAAGGGAGGGATAAATTTAAAAAGAAGAAATGACTGGAGTTACTCCAGGCAGCAATCTCCACTTGGCATCAGTTGCTCCTGCTGATAGGTTGGGAGGGGCGTGGTTTGGTGTAGGCGGGTCCCGCCTCCAGTGCTGCAGGGATGGCTTTTGTGGTGACTTCCTGGTTTGTGAGACAACAATGGCGTCTCTCCAGACCCACGCCACCAGTCCTGGAGACTTTATTCGCCCCTTTATTTCTGTTCTCTCTCCACCACCAACGCAGGCCTAGTGTGGTTCACTGGACGGTGACCCAGCCGTGTCCCACAGGAGCCACAGCCTGGGGCTGCCTAGGTCCCTGCTGCCAGTCCTGGCGGCGTGCGCACTCCGGAGGCGCTGGGCGAGGGTGGCGCGGTGACGTGGCTGTCTGCTACCCCCGATTTCGTAATAGTTGTGCCGGGTTTAGAGGTGCTCGGCGGGTGGTGCCACCTGGGTCCCCGCTACCAGTCCCAGTGGCGCGCACTTCCCCGCGGCTCGGGATGGGGTTAGCGCAGTCCTGGCAGCGCGCGGGTAGTGCTGCTGTTTGCCACTGAACTTCTCTTCAAAAGCCCTGCATTTAGGGGCTGGATGGTAGCTGTCTCACCCGCTCTGACCATCTCATTCAGATGTTGTTCGATCGGCACTTTCCCAGCTATCTCCAAAGACGCTCACCCTCCCTTCAGCTCAACTTCCCGAGTTCGAGTTCGTTTTATCCGACCCAGATTAAACTCACGGTTTAGCTGGGTCAGGTCTGTTTTCGCCTTCGTTCCTTGTTAGCTGTAGCACCTTTTCCCCCCGATTTTTGGAGTTGAGAGAGACTATGGTTTCAGTCGTCCCTGTTGAAAGGGCAAGCAAAATACTGGAGCCCCCTACTCCTCCGCCATGTTGCCGCCGACCTCTTATAATGATTCTGATTGAACATTTCTAACCTCTACACACCAGGATATGTTTTCTTCGTGCAGTCTCCAAGGTCTAAGAGGAAAGGGTGTCCTTGATGTTCTATGCCTATGGCACTTCTTTCCTCAATAAGAGGCAAGGTTCTTAACCCAGTTTCAAATGGACCTTTATAGAGTACACGGAATTCTCCCTGGAGGTCGGACTTTAGCTGTGCCTAAATTCCATTTCTCAGACTTTAAAGCCTTTGAGACCCTGCCTTCCACTTCCATCTCTGGTCTGAGAGCTGATGCTACTTCCCTTTCCCCAGTGAGATAAAAGATGGAATCTCACTTGGTCTCATTAGTATAAACTGTGCAGCATCACCTTTCTTATTTATTATATGCATGAGACCGTTGAATTCTAAGATATCATGTGCTTCTAAAGCATGTAAAAATTTTCATTAGGTCTACATCCACTAAGCTTTAAGTTGACCCTAATAGTTTTAGTTCAATTTCAATAGAGAGAAACACTAAGAGACACACCCTTCTGACTTTGGGATTAATAACATGGGTTTTGTTTAATTCCTTGAGCCACCAATTGTCTACTGAGTTTTCCTTTACTACATCCTGGGATTTAAGCCAGACTCAGTGAGGATAACTTTCCTTCAGGTTCTCACTAGTGAACAGACATGTCAGAATAGAAATTCCCCCAAACTAATTCCTGACATCTGTAGCAGTTCTCAAGTAATGTCAGTGACATTCAAATGAGCATGTGAGTCATGGCTCTTCTTGTGGCCGGTGTCATAATGAAAGTCAGTAGGGTCTTCTTTATTGTTGGGGTACAGAGGAGTCTATTTGCAGAGTGTGATCTGTAATATTCTCTTTATCTTCTAGAATATAGATAGTATTTTCACTCATTTGTTTAAAGTTTGCTCTAAATTATTGCCTCTCTAAATATCGTGGATGACACAATTTCCATGTTTCCTGTATCTAGTTTCTATCATATAGGTGATTAGGAAACTTGGGGGCTAGCAGAGGGCAAAATACAGGCTGACACCACTAACCACCTCCCACCTCCCAGCCTCTCTGCCAGATGGAATGCATGATAATCCTCAGACTCTCCAGGCTACCCAAGAACAAAAGAAAGGGGTTTAAGCGGTTGCCATGGTAATGTGAGAAAATAAGGCAAATGAAAAATTAAATTCCCTTACTGCCCATAGCCCATTGACAAGTCCTTGAAACCTGCACATTGACCTCCCTCTAGAAGCTCAGCTGCTTCTATCAAAGAGAACCTTAGCTTAACATTTTCCCAACTCTGAGGATCCTGTAAGTTGACTTCCTTTATTTCAACTGCCCCAAGATGTATGTTGGCAATCATACTCCACGCTTATGGCCTCCCCAATATACATTGAGGGCCTCATAACTGAGGCTTTATTAAACGGTAAGAAGTGGTGTTTCCTTAGCAACAGCTAGCACTTCGAGGTCCTGGAAACCTTGCTTACAAAATACTTTAGAGTTTTACTCTATCCTTGACCCCCTCCCAACATGAGGGTTTATAATAAGTTACCTGTCATGACCCCAGTGCAGCTTTTCCTGCCCGTGGGTTCTGTCCCCATGCTTTAATAAAATCACCTTTTTGACCAAAGATGTCTCCAAGAATTCTTTCTTTTCTGTCAGCTCTGGACCACTTCATCTTTACCCCAAAATGTCATCATAGGAAGATCTTATCTACAGCACCACATTCATCATGGACTTGTTTGGATTATACTTTTATCCTTATTCTCATTATTTTCTGATATCATAATGGCCTTTACTCAAATCTAAGACACGCCACACACATGGACCATTGTCATATTAACTTTTGAACCATTTTATAAATTTTAAAATCACTTGGAATAACGTTGATTGAAATTGAATCTGTATCAATGTGGAGAACATGTTATCCTAACAATATTGAGTACAGTGAGCAATGAAGATGGTATATTTCTTCATTTTTAAGAATATTTCAAAAATTTTATCAGCAAATTTTAGTTTCAGGACAGAAGTCATTTACATGTTTTGTGCAGATAGTCATTACTGCATTTTCTGTCCCAAATCTGTATTAATTTCGCTATTGATGCCTTAAGAAAATAACACAGCCTGTGTGATTTAAACAAGAGATATTTATTTTCACGTAGTTCTAGAGGTTAAAAGTCCAAGATTAAAGTTTGGACAGGGTTGTTTCTTCTGAGTTCTCTATTTTGTTTTCCTATGGCTGACCTCTTGCTGTCTCTTCAATGACTATCCCTTTGTGCACAGTGCCCATTGTGTCACTTTGTATGTCCTATTCCTTCTTATAAGAACAGCATTTCGATTGGATTAGGCCACTCACATGTCTTCCTTTTACGTTAGTTATTCCTTAAGAGCCCTACTTTTAAATACAGTCCCATTTTTATGTCCTGGTACTTGAGAGTCAACATGGGAAATTTCTGAGAATATAAATAAACATAATAAAAATGATACTGTTTTTGCTTTTCAGCTCCATTTGTCTTTTTTACTACTACAAAATAGTCTAATTTGATTATGAATTTGTTGACCTAATAAGCAGCTGTAGTTTTTGTTGTTGTTGTTAATTCCTTAAGATGCACATATCTGTCTGTCAATAACTTCTTACTCCTTCAAGTCCTATGTTCTATTTTTATGCTTGCCTGATTCACTAATTGTAATGTTTAATAAAGACGAAATAAAATAATATTTTCCTTGATCCCGATCAATACGATAAAGTATTCATAGAAAAATTGAGAAAGTCACATATTTGTGTATATTAATTGAGACTTCATCAAAATAAAAAGCTTCAGCACCACTAAGGAAATAATCAACAAAGCCAAATGGCAAGCTGATGAATGGTAGAAAATAATTTGCAAATTTTAAATCTGATAAAATTTTGGTATCCAAAATATACACAGAATTTATAAAAGAAACACCCCAAAAAATGAATAATCCAGTTAAAAAATTGACAGAAGACATGCTAGATATTTTTCCAAAGAAAACATCTTGATGACCAACAGATATATGAAAAGATGCTTAATATCCCTGATCATCAGAGAAATACAAATCAAAAATAGAATACAATATCAAGCCATACCTGCTAGAATGGTTAAAACCAACAACACAAGAAACAATTTATGCAGGCAAGAATGAAGAGAAAAGAGAAACCCCTTGCACTTTGAGTGGAAATGCTAACTGGTTCAACCATTAACTCTGGAAATCAGTATGAAAATTCTTCAGAAAATTAAAAATAGAACTACCCTACAATCTAGCCATTGAACTACTAGGTTTTTATCCAAAGAATGAAAATAATCTAATCAAAGTTACATTCACTGGTGTTTACAGCAGCGTTATCTATAATAGCCAAAATATGAAAACAAGCCAAGTATCCATCCACTGATGAACAAATAAAGCAGATGTGGTATATATCTACAATGGAACATTATTCAGCCATAAAAAAAGAATGAAATCTTGCCATTTTCAATGACGCAATTAGAGTTAGAGTTTATGTGTGCTAAGCAAAACCAATCAGAGAAAGAAAAATACCACATGATTTCACTCATATGTGAAATTTAGGAAACAAAGCAGATGACTATATGGTAAGTGAAAAAAAAATGAGAGAAAGAGGGAGGCAAGCCATAGGAGACCCTTAATGATATAGAACAAACTGAAGGTTGGTGGAAAGAGGTGAGTGGGGAGTATGCTAATCTAGTGATGAGTATTAAGGAGGGAACTTGTTGAGATCAGCACCGGCAGTTACATATAAGTGACGAATCACTAAATTCTACTCCAGAAACCAATATTACTCTAAATGTTAACTAACTTAGAATTTAAAAAGAAATTTGGGCCAACAATGTCCTGGAAATCTTATCTAGAGAAATTAGGCATTAAATATAAATAAAAGTTATCCAAATAAGAAAGAATGAAGTACCTATAGAAAAACATAAAGACTCCACCAAAAAAAAAAAAAAAGTGACACCCAATAAACAAATTTAACAAACTTGTTGAATAGAAAATGAACATACCAAAACTCTGTTGTATTCCTCATACTAAACTATCTCAAAAACAAGAAAAGTAATTGCTTTAACAATAATATTAAAAATAATAAAACACTTGTTTGTAAATATAATAAAAGAGGTGAAATATCTCTATAATGTGAACTATAGAACATTGATAAAAGAAGTTGAAGAAGAAATTAATAAATGGAGAGATAATTATTTCATGGATTGGAAGAAATAGTATGGTAAAAAGGACATTTTTCCAGGGTTGCCTCAGCGGCTCAATCAGTTAAGCATCAGACTCTTAATTTCTGCTTGGATCATGATCTCATGGTTTGTGAGATGGCGCCCTGGATTGGAATCTGTACTGAAGTGCAGAGCCTGCTTGAGATTCTCTCTCTCCCTCCCTCCATTATGCTCACTTGTATGTCCTTTATCTCTCTCTCTCCTTCTCTCCCTCCTCTTAAAATAAATAAACATTGAAAAGTCCATTCTTTCCAGGTTCAATACAGTCCCTATCAAAATTCCAATGGCAATTTTCATAAAATTAAAATAAAACCAATCTGAAACTTCATATGAAACTCTAAAACTCTCAAGTAGCTATGAAAATTTTGAGCTAGAAGAACAAAACTAGAGAAACCACTTTTTCACATCTCAAATTGCATTACAAACCTATAGTAAATAAAACAGTATGTTACTGGCATGAAAACAGTCATATAGAACAATAGGACAGTATAGAGAACCCAGAAATAAACACACCCATATATGTTCAACTAAGTTTAAAAAAGGCCACAAGAATACACAGTGGGAAAAATAATAATCTCTTCAAAAAGTGCTCCTGACAAAACAGAATATCCACATGAAAATTATAAAACTGTACTCCTTTCTTAAACCATATGCGAAAAATTAATTCAAAGTTCATTAAAGGCTTAAACGTAAGGCCTGAAACTATATACCTGGTAGAAGAAAATATATTAGAATATATCCTTGACATTGGTCTTGGAAAGGATTTTTTAAATTTGACACCAAAAGCACAGACAAAAAAAGAAAGAAAAAATCACTAAAAACCAAAAGCAAAACCAAAACAAAAAACAAACAAATACGTACACAGACAAAATAAAAAAAAATTACCAAATAACATTATGACAAATTAAGAGGCTTTTATATGGCAAACTAAACAATCAACACAATAAAAATGCAACCTATGAAATTGGATAAAATTCCAAGGACAGTCAACAAGTATATGAAAATGTAGTCATCATTATAATCATCAGGAAGATGCAAGAATATCCCACAGTAAGATATCACATCATACCTATTATGATGGCAGTATTAAAAAAAATAAGGAGATAGGTGTTGGGGAAGATGTGGAGAAAAAGGAAACCTGTACATTTTGATCAGGAATGTAAACTTACAGACCCGTTATGAAAAACAATGTGGAGTTTCCTCAAAAAAATTTAAATATACCTACCATATGATCCAGCAATGCCACTTCTGGGTATATAATCAAAGGAAATACAATTTCTATTTCAAAAAGATCTCTTCACTCCCATGTTTATCACAGCATTATTCACAGAAGTCAAGACATGAAACAAACAAAATGTCTGTCAATGGTTTAATAGGTGAAAAATATTTGATATACATACATTCTATATGCATATGTATATACATACAATTGATTATTATTCCATCTTTTAAATAAGGAAATATTGTCAACTTGCAACGGCATGGATGGGTATTACGCTAAGTCAAATAAGAAATATCTAAAAGGGAAAATGTTTCATGATATGTTACACGCATAGAATCTTGGGTGGAGGGAGCCAAACTCATAATGCAGAGTACAGTGGTTGTTACCAGACACTAGGACATAGGCAAAAGGAAATAATTATAATAACAAGAATAAATGGTGATTTCTAGGGTCTGGAGGGGTAAGAACTTGGGAAATATTATAATATAATAATAAGAGTAAATGGTGGTTTCCAGGGGCTTGAGGGATAAGATCTTGGGAAGTAATTGGTTAATAGATACAGTTTAAGGTTTTCAGGATGACAAGAGTTATGGAGATGGATGGTCGTGATAATGGCAGAATTGTGAATGTACTTACATAATAATGAATTCTACAGTAAAGTGGTTATGATAGTAAATTTTATATATTTCACCACATTGAAATAATTGGAAAAACTATTCTTTTTTTTAATAGTTTATTTTCAAATTGGTTTACATATAACACCCAGTGTTCATCCCAACATGTGCCCTCTTTAATGCCCATCACCCCCTCTCCTCCCTCCCTCACCCCCCTCACCCTGTTTGTTCTCTTAATATTTATTTAAAATTAATCTTTTGTACTGTACCTAATAAACCATACTCAGTTTTTAATACCTTTTTTCTTTTTACTTTATATATTTGAGAGAAACATGAACAGGGAAGGAGCAGAGAGAGAGACAGAGAAGGAGAACACCAAGTAGGCTCCATGCTTCCAGGGCAGAGACTGATGCGGGGCTCAATCTCACGAACTATGAGATCATGACCTGGGTCAAAACCAAGGGTCAGACACTCAACTGACGGAGGCACTCAGGAGAACCAACAATATCCATTCTTAAACTGCAGAAAACAGTTTTCTGTTTTCTGTCTGTAATTTCACTTATTAAAAAGAATACCTTTATTTGTCTTCTCCATGTAGCAAAATAATTCAAGATCAATCCATGTAGTTGTATGAATTGAATAATTTATGTCTTTATACTATTCCTGGATAGTATTATATTGTATGGTTGAACTATACCTTTTTTTTTATTCATTCACATATAAAAGGAGTCCTTAGTGGCTATCATCGTGATGAATATAAATAACTACTATAAACATTTAGATTCAGGATTTAATTGGACAAAACTAAGTATTCAGGAAGCAAATTCATTGGTCCTATAATAAATTTATGGACCTTAGTCTTGCTGAAAATGATGTCTAACTTTTGGTTATAATTGATGAGGAAATAATCCTTTCGGACCATTCCCCTTCTCTGAAGAAAATTCATATAAAACCTGAACATAATACAAAGGGTAACTACCTGAAATTACTGCAGGATGATTAGTAGCAGACAGACTCTGGCAAGGGGATCTTGCTCACTTGAGGGAGAAGAAGACTACTGGAGTTTAATAAAGTAGCTTCCTTCACCACAGTTTTAACCAACTGTAATTGCATGTAATTCAGCTTTATAAACACTATGACAGTTTGTCAAAGTTTGACAGTTTGAAGATGTCCATGTACTCATGCTTTGAATCTGAATATATTACTTTATGAAGCACAAGGAACTCTGTAGATGTAATTCGATTAAGGAGTGCGAGTTAAGGCGTTTATCCTGTACCACCCAAGGGGTCCTAACCTCATCATAAACTTTTAAAAGTGGAGCATTTCAAAGCTTTGTTAGAGGGAGACGTGTCTATGGAAGGGTGGTCTTCCCTTGCCGGCTTTGAATATGGAAGGTGATCATGAGCCAACATACAGACAGAGGCAGCGTCCAGACTGGAAAGTGCAAGGAACAGGTAGCTTATTGGAGACCCAAGAAAAGAATGCAACCATACCAGCTATCTCTGAATTTTAGCCCCATGTGATCCGTTTTGGATTTCTAAATTACAGCACTTCAGGGATACCTGGGTGGCTCAGTTGGTAAAGCATCTGACTCTTGGTTTTGGCACAAGTCATACTGTCATGGTTCCTAGAAGGAAGAGCTTGCTTGAGATTCTCTCTCTCTCCCTCTCTCTCTCTGCCCTTCTTGTACTCTCTGTCTCTCTCTCTCAAAATAAATTAACTAAAAATATTAAAAACAAAAAAAATACGTACATGTTATAATAAACCACAGAGTTGGTGATAATTTATAATAGCATCAGAAGTTTAACAAAAGCATTGAATATTTGTCTTCGTATAATCTCATATATCAGAATTTCCTTAGAATAGGTATGCACACTGTGAAACTAAAGGTTTTAAATAAAGTTAAAACTTATCATATTGAACAAAATTATGTCAATAATTTAGATTATATCTCTTTTTCTTTGCTAATCTTATGCACTATTTTATTTTATATGGACTATATTAGTATATTTATACACTATTACATTATAAATAAATAAAATAAACTTTTTATTTAGAGAGAGAGGGAGCAGGAGATGGACTAGGAGAGAGGGACAGAAGATCCAAAGCAGTCTCAGCACTGATCCACAAGCCGCTGCCAGCTCAAACTCACAAAATGTGAGATCATGACCTTCTTGGAAGTTGGCTGCTCAACCTACTGAGGCACCTAGGCACCCCTAAAATAAACTATTTTTGATATTTAGTTTCAGTATCATTGATAGGGAAAAATCTGTTACAAGATGGCTGACTGGACTGTTAAGGGAACTCCAGACCCTGCCTGAAGAATCCCATTCCAGGTTTTCCTTCCCACCCCCGCTTGCCAAGGGAACAGACTGTAAATTGTTCCCTCTGCTTCTACTCTGGGCTGAGACCTGTGGAAAATGATCTCCTCTGAGCGCATCTGTATAAAGTAAACCTCCTGCCTTCCAAGATCTCCAAATGTCGCATAGTTCTTCTGCTGGGTGATCCAGACCAGATTCTGTAACATTATGAGATTGAATTTTTAATATCTTATTTGAACTAGATTTAATTTTCGTATTTTTTAAATTGTTTTAATATTTTTTTAAATTCCTTGTGATTTTTCAACTAGTCAAGTCTTTAATTCTTATGTGACTGTTGTTGTTGAGATTCAATACTTGCTACAGACAACCAGAACTACCTGTAGAGGGCTGGCAACATTAGTGGAATGTGTCAGTAGGACCAGGCAAGGGACAGGGGATGGGTTGCAGCATGAGTACCAATGACAGGACGGTGGCCCAAGGCTCTAAGATGATTCATAAGAATCTGTGGGGAGATGGTGAGAAGGTGGTACGGGAAGTGAAGCTGCAACTTTTGAGTCCTGAGGACTCAGGGAAGAGCATCCTTGTCAAGCAAAGAAAGCAAATCCAGGAGGCTGGCAGTCCAGGATGTCCTCTACAGCATCACCATCCAACCCATCATGGCCATTGTCAAAGTTATGGGGGATCTGCAGATGGACTTTGCTGACACTTCTTGTGCATGTGACGCCAGGTAGCTATTTTGCTCTCTCCTGAACTGCTGAGAAGGGTGTGCTCCTGGAAGGTTGTCCTGGTGTCATCGAAAGGCTTAGGGCTAACCTCGGACCTCAGTGTGCAGGTCAGCTTTGGTCGCTCTTGGGAGTAACTGCTCTACTGTTCTGAAGCCTTTCACCTCGGTGACTTGGGGCATCACACAGAGTCACTGTATCCACACAGAGCAGGACATGCTCCTCATTGAGAGAAGAACACCGGCTTCTTGGAGACTCACCTCACCTCAAAGACCTACCCTCAGGATATTTGACATGGGCAGTCCCCGGTCTGAGCAAAAGAATCAGAGGGTGTCACAACCATCATCTCCTGCGTAGCATTGGGTACCCATGACCTGGTGTTAGTGGAGGATGAGGAGATGCACCACATGCACCAGAGCATGAAGCTGTTGGACAATAACTTCTCCAAAGACCAGTTTTCACACAAAGGTCCACCATCTTGTCTTCAACAAGAGGCACCTGTTTGAGGAAATCACCCCCCACCCCAAACTCCTACTTCCCTGAGTACATAGGGGCCAACAAGTACAACCAGGTAGCCAGCCACACCAGGGTAAGCTCGAGGGCCTCCACAAGAACAAAGCTACCAAGGACATCTATGCCACTTCATCTGTGCCACCCACACCAAGAACTTGTAGTTAGTGTTTGATGGTGTCTCCCACTTCATCATCAGGAACAATATGAAAGTGATCGCAGGTTTTTCTGAGGGGCAGTGGGGCCTGACTCTCCTCTTCCCTGCCCCTGAGGAAGATGGGGGCAAGAGGACCATGGTCACAACCTGCCCCCACACCATCCTGGTGCTTTCCGCCTCTTTCCTCTCTCTGTTCTTGGCTCCCCTGTTCCATTCCTCGACTCCAGGTACTCAGGGTTGGAGCTACCATAGGCCTTTCATTTTGAGGCAGCACCTTGGTCCCACTGCTGGTGTTGGGAATTGCCATGGTACTCCCTTCCTGGGTATCTGTGCTAGTTTTAACTATTGTCTCATTCTGTGATGAATAGCGTGTAATGTATGTAAGAGTTGAATCTCTCTATTGTACACCTGAGATTAATATTACACTGCATGATAACTCACTGGAATTTAAATAAAACCTCAAAAATGAAAGAAAAACACACTTCAATAGGATTTATTGGACATTTCACTTATTTTATCCTATTCGAGATATCTGATTTGTCTGATATTATATTTTGATATGTCCTTATAAATCTCTGGACTTTCCATGAAAATTAGCTAATCAATTTTAATATGTCATAGAAGAGAGGGCTTTCCATTATTTTCTCTTTCTACAAGTTTTGTTGCATATTGCACATAGCAGTAATGCTAGCACCTAAATAATGGTACACTGAGACACCTGGGTGGCTGAATCTGTTAATCATCTGACTCTTGATTTCAGTTCAGGTCATGATCTTGTGGTTCATTGGATGGAGCCTGGGTTTGAGCTTGCGATTTTCTCTTGGGATTTTCTCTCTCTCCCTCTCTCTCTGCCCCACCCATGCTCATTCACTCTCTCTCTGAAGATAAATAAATATTTGAAAAAAGTTCCCTGACTGTATTCAGCAGGTAGTTAAATATAAAAAAAATACTGTGCTTGTAAGTAAACACCAGTTACAAGTTCTTGGTGTGGGTGGCACAGGTGAAGAGGCATAGAGGCCCTTGGTAGCCTTGTTCTTGTGCAGACCCTCAGACTTACCCTGGATGTGGCTGGCCACCTGGTCATACTTGTTGGCCCCTATGTACTCAAGGAAGTCGGTGCTATGGGGCATGTGGGTGATTTTCTCAAACAGGTGCCTCTTGTTGAAGACAAGTTGGCAAACCTGTGTGTGACCACTGACTGTTAGAGAAGTTATGGTCAAACAGCTTCATGCTCTGGTGCATGCGGTGCATCTCCTCATCCTCCGCTAACACCAGGTCACATGTACCCTATGCTCTGCAAGAGATGATGGCTGTGACACCCTCAAAGCAGCACATCCACTTCTTTCGCTCAGACCACAGATTACCCACATCAAATATCCTGAGGGTAGGTCCTTGAAGTGAGATGGGTCTCCATGATGCTGGTGGTCTTCACTCGACCCGCAGCATGTCCTGCTCTGTGGGGATGTAGTTACTCTGTGTGATGCCCCCCAGGTCATGGAGGATAAATGCAGCAGAGCAGTGGAGCTGTTACTCCCATGAGCAGCCAGAGCCTGCGTGCACCCCAGGGTCAGCCCTAAGCCTGTGGGTGACACCAGGCTGACCTTCAGGGAGCACACCCTTCTCCTCAGCCGTTCAGGACAGTGCAAACAGCTGCCTGGCATCTTACACACAGGAAGTGTCAGCAAAGTCCATCTGCAGATCCCCCATAACTTTGACAATGGCCATGATGGGCTGGATGGTGATATCAGCTGTAGAGGACATCCTGGACTGCCAGCCTCCTGGATTTGCTTTCTTTGCTTGACAAGGATGCTCTTCCCTGAGTCCTCAGGACCCAAAAGTTGCAGCTTCACTTCCCATATCACCTTCTCACCATCTCCCCACAGATTCTTATGAATCATCTTAGAGCCTTGGGCCACCGTCCTGTCATTGGCACTCAAGCTGCAGCCCATCCCCTGTCCCTTGCCTGGTCCTACTGACACATTCCACTAATGTTGCCAGCCCTCTACAGGTAGTTCTGGTTGTCTGTAGCCAACCTTTATATATTGAGTCTCAACAACAAAAGTCATATAGGAATTAAAGTGTTGACTAGTTGAAGAATCACATGTAATTAAAAAAATTAAAGCAATTTAAAAAGTAATAAAATTAAATCTAAATTTTACTATCTAATAAGATATTAAGCATTCACTCTCATAAAACTAAAATTAAACATTAAAAATAATTATTTTCCCGGCTCATGGATGGCTCAGTGGGATTGAGATCTGACTTCCAATCAGCTCATCATGTCGCATTTTGTGAGTTTGAGCCAACAGTGGGGTTGCGGTTGTCAGAGCAGAGCCCACATTTGATCCTCTGTCTCCATCTCTCAGCCCCTCTCCTGTTCCCTCTCTATCTCAAAAGAAGTTTGTTTTATTCATTTATGATGGAAAAGTGGATAAATAAATGAATATATTCCATGTAAAATAAAAATAGTAGTGCATAAAAATTAGCAGATAAAAAGTGATAAAATCTTAATTATTCCTCAAAAGTATGAACGCACTAATTTATTTTTGTTCTTTTCAATATGTCTTAACTTTAATTAAAACCTTTAGTTTCATAGTCTCTATACCTTTTCTAAAGAAAGTCTGGATTAAGTGATTTTATGAAGACAAGTATTCAAACTTTTGTTAAATTTCTCTTGCTGCTATAACAAATTATCTGTATATATTATCTATGTATATTACATTTATTTAACTATTTTTAATTTACTTAAGTCTGTTTATTTTTAGAGCGAGAGAGAGAGAGAGTGCGTGCAGGAGGGACAGAGAAAGAGAGGGAGGGAGAGAGAGACAACCTCGAGCAGGTTCTGCACTATCAGAACCATGAGATCATGACCTGAGCCAAAACTGAGATTCGGATGTTTTACTAACTGAGCCACCCAGGTGCCCATAAAGTGCTATAATGTAGAAATGCATCACCAATCACACAGAGGTAAAATGCAGGTGTAGCTGGTATGACTGCATTGTTTTCTTGAGTCTCCAGTGAACTATCTGTTCCTTGCGTTTTCCAGTCTGGAGACTGCCTCTGTCTATATGTTGGCTCATGACCACCTTCTATATTCAAATATTTTATTTAATGTTTATTTACTTTTGAGAGAGACAGAGAGACAGAGAGTGAGTCGGCGTGGATCAGAGAGAGAGGGAGACACAGAATCCAAAGCAGGCTCCAGGGTCTGTGCTGTCAGCACAGAGCCTGATGCCTGGCTCAAACCCACAAACTGAGCTCATGACTTGAGCTTAAGTTGGACGTTTAACCAACTGAGCCACCCAGGCACCCCTACCACCTTCTATATTCAAAGCCAGTGAGGGAAGATCACCCTTCCATAGACACATCTCGCTCTAAGAAATCTTTGAAATGCTCCACATTAACACTTTATGATGATATTAGGTCTCCTTCGGTGCTACAGGATAAACGCCTTAACTCTCACTCCTTAATCGAATTACATCTACAGAATTCCTTGTGTCACATAACGTAATATATTCAGATTCAAAGCATGAGTACATGGACATCTTCAGTAAGCCTCTTGAAAAACTGTAATTTACATGCACAGATTCTAGTTAATGAATATGAACTCTTGGACGTTCTGAGATAATAACTCTTCATTAATAATAACAAACACGTCAACTTTACCCTAGAACTTTTGAAGAAGATGAATATTTTTTATATAGATATTGATGTCCACACTAGATTATAAGTAACCTGTATAATTAAAAAAAAAACAATTTAGCTTTATAGATACTAGCTCTAGTGTTTTTCACCATAGAATCTTTTAGCTTTATAGATACTAGCTCTATTGTTTTTCACCATAGAATCTATAGTGGCTTAGTTTCCACAGAAACTTCCTCATGGCTTCCTTAATTTCCTTGTTCCTTAGGCTGTATATGATGGGGTTCAAAGATGGAGGCAATGCAGAATAGAATACAGACACCAAGAAATCCATGAGATGTGGGGAATCAGGGACTGGCTTCAGATAGGCCATGATACCTGTCACAGTAAATGTTACAACTGTGAGATGGGGGGTACAAGTGGAAAAGACTTTTGACCACCCTTGTGATGATGGTATTCTCAGCACTGTATTGAAAATGTAAATATACGAAAATCCAATGGACACCGAACAGAAAAGTGCATACATAACGCCAACTGCCTCACTGATATCAATAGCGATATGAGTCTTTGAGCAAGAGATCTTCAGTAGGGAGGGGGCATCACAGAAAAACTGAGGAAGGTTTCTAGAGCCACAGAAAGATGAGAAAGTGCCAGCTGAGTATAAGACCCCAAAGATACTCCCGAGAAGCCAGGAGGTGGCTGCCATCCCCACGCAGTCTCTCCTGTACATTATAGTGCAGTGGATGACAGATGGCCACATAGCAGTCATAGGACATGGCTGTTAGAATGGAAAGCTCACACCCAGCAAAGTGAATCACGAACAACACCTGTAATAAGCATCCTGAGAAGGAAATGGTGTATCTGTGGGCTAAAGTGCTCATAATAAATTTTGGAACTGTAACTGAAATGAGGCCAACATCAAAAAGCGATTAAGTTCTTCAGGAAGAAGTACATGGGAGTGTGAAGACACTGATCCAGACTGATTAGGACAAAAATGAGAAGATTTCCCATAAGAGTTACCAGGTAAATAAGCAAAAACAGAAAGCCATGTAGAATCTGGAGCTCCCTGGTGGCAGAGACTTCCATGAGGAAGAATTCCATTGCTGCTGAGTGGTTGGTCATGTTGTCCACTCTATGCAAATCCTCTCTCTATAGGACGCAAAAGAGATTAAAGACACGACGTCAGGTTCATGTAAAGTCTTCCTTCTTTCCAATACTGTTTTTGTTTCTGTAAGAATTCATCTGTGTTTTGCTTATAAGACTTGCACATTTTTATGTTCCTACATGCATGCTAGGGTCCATGACCTCCTCAATATGCCACTATTAGCATGTGTCTGAATTTGTAATAGGTCAAGCGAGTATATTAGGAAGAATAGGAAGAAAAAATTGGAAAATTACTTTCATTTATGGAACTTCATATATTAGCTGATGAAATATGTGTCATTATAAAATATATCCTGAGTTATTAGTTCATCTGCTAAACAAAAACTTTACTGCAACAGAATCATTTTTTTATTTTTTTTAATGTTTAATTATTTTTGAGACAGAGCATGAATGGGGGAGGGACAGAGAGAGAGGGAGACACAGAATATGAAGCAGGCTTCAGGCTCTGAGCTGTCAGCATAGAGCCCAACGCGGAGCTCGAACTCACAGACCGTGAGATCATGACCTGAGCAAAAGTCGGATGCTCAACCGACTGATTCAACAGAATCATTTTTAAAGCATTTCAAATGATATAAATTAATCAATGTTTTTGTAAAAGAACTTGCTTTTACATGTTACTTTTAACCCCAAAAATTAAAAGAAAATATTTTTGTTTGTTTTGTGATAAACTACACCATACTGAATGATTAAAATGAGTGGTAGCTAAATAGCTATCAGTTAAGTGTCCAACTCATGATTTCGGCTCAACTCATGATCTCATTGTTGGTGAGATCAAGTCCTACATCTGACTCTGCATTGACAGTATGAGCCTGATTAGGGTTCTCTCTCTTCCTGTGTCTGTCCCTTCCTCACCTGTACACGAACAATGAATTTATGGCAGAAAGGAAATACAAAATGTCAACAGGAAATTAATAAATATGGAGTTATATCACTACTATGAAATAAGCAATAGTAGTGACAGATGAAAAGTGGGAGAAGAATATGGAATATGGGGAGGTCTACCTCTCCTAGCTCATTGGCTGCTCATACATCTACTTACCGACATGTGTTCATGAACACTCACACTATCCTGCACACGCTCATTCCCAGGCTGTGTATCCAATGCTTTTAGGGTCAAAATGGAAGCATACTTTATAGAAAAGTTGTTGAGATAAAAGTGAATATGATACATAGAAACAGAGCAAAGATGAATAGCAATACTGGCAGAAATATTTCCTTCAGGGATAGGTTATTTAGTATATGAGAATAATAAATGTAGGAAAGATTTTATAAAAGCAAAACATAATAATTAAATGAAAGACACTGGGAAGCTTCTATTAATATTCATGAAATTTTGCTGTATACCACTCATAATTTTCTACAAAATGCCTATTGTTACTAATTTTTAAATTAATTTATTTAAATTCAAGTTAGTTAGCATACAGTGTTACTACTTCTGCAGGAGTAGAAGCCAGCGATTCATCTCATATACCTGACACCCAGTGTTCATGCCTACAAGTGTCTTCCTTAATGCTCATCATCCATTTAACCTGTTGCCCACCTTCCCTCCAGGAATCTTCAGTTTGTTCTCTGTACTTAAGTGGTTCTTACAGTTTTCCTCCCTCTGTTTTAATCTTAGTTTTCCTTCCCTTCCCTTAGTTTTATCCATTTTTTTTCCTAAATTCCACATATGAGTGAAGTCATATGATATTTGTCTTTCTCCGGATGACTTAGAAGCATTTATTCAAAGGATACAAAAATGCTGTTTCAAAGTGGTACATACACCCCAATGTTTATAACAGCACTATAAACAGTAGCCAGATTATGGAAAGAGCCCCAATGTCCCACTGACAGATGGATGAAGAAGATGTGGTATATATATTTGTTACTAAGTTTTAAAAGAAGAAAGGATCTCAACTGAATCTATCTGTTCTGTCAATCATTCTCAGATTCTTGAAAGAGAGGAGTAAAGGACTACTGTAGATAATACAGTTGCATCTTTAAAAGGCTCATATTACAAGGGTGGCATCAATATGAATTTTAGAAAATCAATTTGTAATTTAAACCAATAAGGCTATGAATGCAACGTGTAATTTATTTCCTCATGTATGGACTACTCTATTTTTATTTTTATTTTTTGGTTTCAGGTGTAGAATTTAGCGCTTATCAGTTATATATAACATCCAGGGCTCATGACAAGTGCCTTCCTTAATACCTATCACCACTTTAGCCCAGTCCCCACCCACTTCTCTCCATTAACCTTCTTTGTTCTGTATACTTATGAGTTTTTTACAGTTTATCTTCTCTGTTTCTCTCTTTCTCATAAACGGCTATTGTAGATAAGACAGTAACACCTTTAGATGACTCATATTACAAGTCTGACATCAATATGAATGTTAGAAAATTAATTGGTATTTCAAATCAAGAAGGCTATAAAAGTTAGTTATAATTCATTTCCTTATGTAAGAAGTACAATTTTTCATTTATTTTTGTTTTATTGAGGCATATCATAAAATACAATGACTGCATCCATCACAAATGTAGAATTTGATGTAAACACTACTTTAACCTGTTATCTGTTATGGATGATTTCCTCGAAAAAGTATAAGAAGTTAAGATCGAAGGAGTCAAGTGTCTGCTCTGGTGTTTGGCAATTAGAAAGCAGTGAAACCTAAAAAAATCTCACTGTAATAGTAGAATGACTTTCTTTGCCAGTCAGACTGCACTGTCCAATGAAAGTTTAGTAAATGTTCCCAAAATCTGCAAGAAGATACAGTAGGTTGTTATTATATCATTAATTGCCAGGGACCAGAAGACAATAGCCCTGATGGAGATGCCCAGGGTAAAGACCTAAGGTTCAAAGGTCATTTGCCCAGAGCCTGGACCCTGCTGGAAGGCAAGGGTGTCTACAGCCTGGTGCTGGGCAGGGAAGCCATGGAGCTATGGTTTCCAATCCAAGTTGCCCTGTTTGACCCCAGAGGATGGCTGGTTAGCCAGTGACGGGTAAGATCCCTCAGAGGGGGGACAACCTAAGACAGGCACAATCACTATGGGGCTAGCAGGAAAATCTGTGCAAGGCCTAAGAAATATCATTAACCTGGGTCTAAGAAGAACTCTCAAGAAAAGCCCCTGCTGTGGAAGCTGCAGGGCGAAGCAAAAGGACTCCAGTGCCCCCCCCAGCCGGAATAGGTTCTGATCTGTTTATTTAGTGTTATAAGCCTTAGAGACATATAGTGTTGGTTATTGTAGAAATAAAAAGAAAATTATTCAATAGTAATAACATAAAATATAATTCTTAATCTTTTCTCACTATACTCAAGAGTGCAACCCGACCCTCAGGAATGTGGTAATTGTTGCAGACTTTGGGTTAAGATACTATTAATGGTCAGTAGATAATAAATAATCTTAGGGAGTAACTTTAGAGAAAACATGTTTTTCACATAATCTTTCAACTGTAGTCAGAGCCTTTAATTGATATCTGTATACTTTGTTCTTATTCTTTCAACCCATAATATTTACCAAAATGTATCCACTAATTATGCTTTGACTACATGTGAGCTATTTTTTCCCTCATATACTGATTGTTTAAACATTCTATATAATCTAAAAAAACAAGTATCCTTTGTAATCCTAAGAAGTGTGAAGGTCATTTTAGTCAGTTTTTTTACTAGGAACCTTGAGAAGTTGGAATGATCTCATCCTGTCTATCTTTACAAAACATATACTTGCTGTGCTTAGAAAAAATATTAAAACCCTAAAAGAATAATAAACTTTGGGCAGTCCTGATACGAGACTGGCTCCACGTCGTTTGTCCTAGACCAGCCCTCACTCAGGGAACCCTGGACCAGCCGGAATTCCTGAAGCAGGAGCTGGCCTCCCTCAGGACAGTCTCCAGCAATTAATAAAATCATGGGATATATATTTTTGGAATTACTTATTTCCATAAAACTCAGAACTTTTCATTGTTTACCCTTAGATTTTTCCCACTAACTATTCTGAAAGGACACATTTATTTTTTTTTTAATTTTTAAAGAAAGAGAGGATGAGAAAGGAGAGAGAGAGAGAGAGAGAGAGACAGAGACAGAGACAGAGCCCACAAGTGGACGAGGGGCAGAGAGAGAGAGAGAGAGGGAGACAGAGAGAATCCCAACCAGGCCCTGCACTGTCAGCGCCAAGCCTATGTGGGGATTGAACTTATAAACTGTGAGATCATAACCCGAGCTGCTTAACTGAGCCACCCAGGTGACCTTGAGAGGACACATTTAGAATCTGAATTTTTGTGATGTAGATAAAGAAAAATTTATCTAATTCTTCTTTCAATATCCTATTTGTCACTCATCTGGAAATGACTAAAACCTAAATGCAATTGACTGGAAATGGCTAAAAACTAAATGCAGTTGTCAAAAGTTAAAGGGAAATGTGGAGTCAGTGTGGTATAATAGACACAGGACCAAAGAAGACATTTTTCCATTAAACACTGTATTAACTTATTATCCTATTGAGGACATTTGATTTTTACTCTCTGGCCCTAGTCCTTTCCACCACAACATGGAGAGATTTCATTTATGTTTCCTGAGAAACTTCCATCTCTAACCTGTGTTTATTGCTTACAGTACATAATATATTGATGAAATTCAGCCGTGTGGCAGGCACTATATTAATCACTTTGAATATTATGTTTTGGTCCCATTTGCACCCACAGCAACATACTCAGTTAAATACTGGTGTTATCACCATATTGTACAAGTTAAGACAGGCTTAGGGAGCTTTCAAAATTTGTTCGTTTTCACACACATAAAAAGCCAAAGAGATAGTTCTCTTTGCTACGTAGATTTGCTTTGAGTCATCATGGTTTTATTATCTATGTCATACATGGAACAGTGAGGATGTTTAATGAGGTTTTCTTTGTGTTATAAATACAATTCAAATTTAGTTCCACATCCATGTGAAAAAAAAGGCAATGCATACCTCTGATTCCTAATAATGTCCATTGGAATAATCATTATTACAGATTCTGAATCAGACATAATATCTTATAGATATATATGCAAGTAGCATTTTATATATATATATATATATATGCATTTCCTTTGAAGTATTTTATATATATACTATTATATTTATATAATATTTATTATAATATTTATACTATATATAAATATAGTATATTTATATAATATTTATTATAATATTTATACTATATATATCTAATGCTACTTGCATATATCAGCTACTTATTTGAAATGAACCGTTTTCAAAGGAAAAAAAAACATTTTTGCATCTTTCTGGTCAAAAGTAGTCCATTTATGTTCCTACAAATTTGTGAAACCCTGGTGTTTATGCTCACCTGCTGCGATTCCAAGTTCTAGTGTTATGTTGCTTACCAATGTCTTCTTTTTCTTGATGGCTCTTCTGCTATCCGTGGTATGAGAGGGAATTAATGAAGTTCATCTTGTCTGAAGTCATCCTCTTGTAATTTCAAAGAGTGTAAAATATTTTTCAATTTGTTATATGTGACCCTTTGGAAAAACCATGGACTTGCAGAAAAGCAAGATTCCCTTAAAGACTATGAGTATATTTCTGTATGAAACCTTATTTTCCAGGAGTAATCAGTGCGATGTAACTCTGGCATGAATGCCTGACACCTCACACTCTTGCTTTTGAGTTGTCATCTTTTCCCCAGCGTATCATTAGAAATACCTTACCAGGCCTCGTCAGGTAGGAAAAACAGTTGGTTGAGCCCAGTGCACTGTATTTAATTTAGATTTAAATCAAGAGGGAATGAAAATATGTGTTCTAAATTATATTACTGTCTGAATATTGAGCTAGTATATATATTTTAGGGTGGAAATAAATTTGTTTTTAATTACTTATTTTTTATGTTTATAGTGCTGTGTATTGTTTTTTCTAAGCTTGTAAAATCTGCTTTTATTTAAAATATTTACCATCAAAATCCAAGAGGATAACACAGGCAGCAACCTCTTTATCCTCAACTGTAGGAATTTCTTACTAGACACATCTCCGAAGGCAAGGGAAACAAAAGTAAAAAGAAACTATTAGGAGTTTACAAAAAATGAAAACAAAAACAATACAGAAATCTGCACAGCAATGGGGAAAAAATCATCAAAACCAAATGCCAGACTACATAATGGCAGAAAATATTTCCAAATGACATATCTGATAAAACGTTAGTATCCAAAATATATAAAGAACTTAATTGAACTCAATACCCGAAAGCCAAGTAATTCAGTAAAGAAATGGGCAGAAGACACGAATAGAGGCTTTTCCAAAGTAGACATCCAGATGGCCAACAGACACATGAAACGATGCTCAACATCATTCATCATCAGGGAAATACAAGTCAAAACCACTATGAGATAACACCTCACACCTGTCAAAATGGCTAAAATTGACAAGAGAGTAAACAACAGATGTTGGCGAGGATGCAGAGAAAGGGAAACCCTCCTATACTGTTAAATAGAAATGCACGCTAGTGCAGACACTCTGGAAAACAGTGTGGAAGTTTCTCAAAAAGTTAAAAATACAACTACCCTCTGAGCAATCACACTGCTTTGTACCCATAGGATACAAAAATACATATTTGAAGGGGCACATGCACCCTGAGGTTTATAGCAGCAAAATCAACAGTAGCCAAACCATGGAAAGAGCACAAATGTCTATCACCTGATGAATGGATTAAGAAGAAGTGGTATACATATATATTTTATTTTGTATTGTATATATATATATATATATATATATATATACACATATAACAGACTATTATTACTATATATTATATATATAGACTATTATGTATCATATATGTATACATATATTTTCTATTGTATATATATACACTTATATATAATAGACTATTAATACTATATATTATATATAGACTATTATTACTATATATTATATATATAGACTATTTTGTATTATATATATATGTGTACTACACACATATTTGTACTACAATGATGTGGACGGAAGTAGAGTGTTATGCTAAGCAAAATAAGCCAGATAAAGATATATACTATGTATTTTCACTCATATATGAAACTTAAGAAACAAAACAAATGAGCAAATGGAAAAGAGAGAGAGAGAGAAGCAAACCAAGAAACAGACCCTTAACTATAGAGAATAAACGGATGGTTACAGGACGGGAGGTGGTTGGAGAGATGGGTTAAACAGATCGTGGGAATTAAGGAGTGCATTAATTCTGTTAAGCAAAAGGTATTGTATGTAAGTGTTGAATCACTTAATTGTACACCCGAAAATAATATTACACTGTATGTTAACTAACTAGGATTCTGATAAACTTTTAAAAATAGAATGATATTGGATATTGTCTTACATCACACAAAAAAGTTGACCCAAAATGAATTATAAGCTGAAACATAACTTGGTACAGTAAAAAACTAGAAGAAACATATGGAAAAAATGCTCTTTGATATCTGTCTTGGTAAAGATTTTTCAGCTATGACACAAAAAGTAAAAGCAACAATTTCAAAAATCAACAAATGGCACTACATCAAATTAAAAACCCTTTGCATATCAAAGAATGAATAAAATGAGAGGGCTGGTTGTGGAATGGGACAAAGTGTTTCCAAAGCATATATTGGATAAGGTGTTAATATGTAAAAATAATTTTAAAATCTTGTATATAAATATAAATGTTTAAACATGGATATATTAAACTATTTACATATATTTGATTACATTTACATAGTGAATAAAAACCTATGTAAATATAGATTTTTAAATAAAATATATAATATATAAATATATAAAAATAAAATATATAAAAATCAACAGCAAAATAATTTTAAACCCATTAAAATTGACAAAAGACATAAAAGTCATTCTTCTAAGGAAGACATATAAATGATCATCGTGGGGGCGCCTGGGTGGCTCAGTCGGTTAAGCGGCCGACTTCAGCTCAGGTCATGATCTTGTGGTCTGTGAGTCCGAGCCCCGCGTTGGGCGTTGTGCTTTAGCTCAGAGCCTGGAGCCTGCTTCGGATTCTGTGTCTCCCTTTCTCTCTGCCCTTCTCCTGCTCACACTCTGTCTCTATGTCTCTCGAAAATAAATAAACGTTAAAAATTAAAAAAAAATGATCATCATGTATATAAAATGGTGCTGAACATTACTTATCATCAAAAACATTGAAATTGAAACCACTATATCACATGATACACATTATTTGTTTTTTATCAAAATGAAAGTTGAAAACAAATGTTGGTGAGACCACAGAGAATAGGAGATCCTTGTTTTTATTGGAAAGCATGTAAATTCCAAAACCCATTATGGAAAACATTATGAATATTTCTCTACATATGTATGATATTTAATATATATTTTCAGTATATGAATTAATCACATTATTACTATCCATGTTCTATCAATGAAGAACAATAACTCTATATGACAATGACAACAAATATTTGTAGTTAGATATTTATTTCAGGGCTCAAATAATTGTTGATTTACATAATATACAAATATGAAAAATAACTTGCAAAAACCACTGGAGAATATTGGAGAATAATATCCAAATATATCTTTAGTTAATTGCTAAGTTTAGATGGTTATAGTGCTAGTTATTGACTAACTGACTTAGGATTCCTTGATTATCACTTAGTGATTCCGATTTTGCATATAAAAATTAGTCGTAGTTATCTTACAGAATGTTTTGTGCAGAAATTAAGGAAATAATGGGCAAAAATCTCATGAAGAACTTAGACCTATACTCTGGCGTGTCCTCATCATCATCATCAAGCTCTCTGTGCCAAGAGTAGAAAAAACTAGCATCCTACCACCTCCAATTTTATCAGAAAGAGGAAGTAAGGACTTATGGGTAAGGACTAGTGAGTCGAAAGAGGAGTAAACAGTCAAATATTGAGATACTATGCTATAATTGATACTAAATCTGGAAAACATCATTTTTAAGAAAGAAGAAAATTAAATATGGGGAAAACAAGATGAATAGAAATAAGATATATAGAAGGTTAAGTCTGTGAAGACAGTAGGGGGAAATGAAGGGAGAGATAATGGAATAAAAGCTAAGATAATTTAAAAGTAAATTGATTTCTATTCAAATATACTCATATCCAGAAGTTAACCAGAATTACATTTAAAATAATAAGAAATTTAGTGTGAAAAAACTAAGCATAAAAAAATAATCTAACTAAGAAATAAGTGAAAAAATACTAAGATTTAGAACACAAATTAAAATTTACTTTTAATTTCTTTGCATACAAATTTGAATTTCTACATAAATTCACATGAAACATAAAAATTACAAAGACTAAATGTACAAAGAATAAGTACTGGTTACAACGTGGTATCTCTTTAAGTTATCTTATTACTGGATACGTGAGAATAACATATTCTTTTTTCTTTTTGGATTGCATAATGAGAATGGTCTCCTTTCAAATCAATCAGTAATTTCGAAACTGTTATTATGTGACCTTCAGTGACATCGGCTAACAATATACTATCCCTATAAAATCTTTCAAAGTCTATTATAATTGTAATATTTGTACGTCTAATGTTGTGAAAGTAATTTATTAATTCAGTTCATATGGGTTTGCAAAATTATTCTTGCCAATACAAAGAAATGAAAAAAATAACATATTTAGTATTATTGATTTTCATTAACTACTATAGGAATAAGTTAGAAAACAGAATGTAATCTGGAATTATAATAAATTGCATGGAATTTGAAACTACTGTAAAATCTTCCCAAGTGAAAATTAAACCAGGGCTGATTGGGATGAATATGAAATGAAAAGCAATATTAATTTCTACAAGGGAACTATCAATGTGAACACAAGGATTGGAACATCTCTCCTGAGTTGGAAATTGCCATGACGCTCTACTGACAGGCACACCCTTCTAGTCATGTAAATATACCATCTAATGGAGTGGCACCAATGATACAACACGTATCTAATAACTTTACATCACTTTGTATTAACCAAATATTTTGAAATTATTTGTATTTGTATTTGAGAGTATTTTTATTTGTTATTATCAAATTACATGTGTAAACCAAAAATATGATGCAACTTAATAGGTATCAGGTTCACTGATATTTTGAATATTTATATATTTGGTATCTTTTTTTTTACCAAATATTTTCCAAGGGCCACTTTCATGTCCTTGTTTCTCAGGCTGTAAATGACAGGATTCAGGCTGGGAGGTAACAGAGAATATAGCACAGACGTAAAGAGGTTCAGTGATGAGGGGGATTTTGAGATTGAACCTAAATATGCAATACATCCAGAAGAGAGGAACAAGGCAACCACTGTTAGATGAGGCACACAGGTGGAGAAAGTTTTAAACCTGCCTTGTGAAGAAGGAATTCTGAGAACAGTGGACATAATATAAACATAGGAAACAGCCATTAAAATAAAACATACAAAAGCAAAACAACAACTAACAATAATAAACACATATTCTAGAGTTTGCTCCCCAGAACAAGCAAGTGTAAGCAATGATGGAATATCACAGAAAAATTGACGCACTATGTTTGGCCCGCAGAAATGGACAGAGAAGGTACCTGCAACATGAATGGATCCGTAGACACCCCCACTGAGCCATGATGCTGTCACCATCTGCGCACAGGCACCTCTATTCATGATGGCCTCATAGTGCAGGGGACAGCAGATGGCAGCATAGCGGTCATAGGACATCACTAGGAGGAGGGCATACTCTGTGCCAGCAAAGGAAATAACAAGAAACACCTGGGAGGCGCATCCCAGGAAGGAGATGGAATGGCTGTTGGTGAAAGAGTTGATGATGGATTTGGGGACAGTGACAGAAATGTAACAGATATCGATCAAGGACAGATTTTTCAGGAAGAAATACATAGGGGATTGGAACTGTTGGTCAATGGTAGTGACTGCGATAATGAGGAAGTTCCCCATGAGTGCTGTCAGGTAAATAAGCGAGAAGAATGTGGCATACAGTTTCTGAAGCACCTCATCATCAGGAAATCCCATGAGCAAAAATTGTGTGATTAGGGTCACATTGGTTAACTTCTCAGGCATGATGAATTTTTTTTCAGGGAACATAAGAACAATTTTCTTGTATCTTCAGAATCTGTTTATTTTTGTTGGTTCTGTGATTCTCTTATTGTGAAGTTATTTCTGAGTTAAAACAAATCTTGCAAACTATAATTTCTTAAATCCATCTAGAAAATATTATATTAAGACAGTCATTAAAGCAGATTAGGATAATTTTTCATGTGATAGCCTAAAATTTATGCATAAAATAGACCAACATTTCCTCAAACATCCATAAATGAACATTTTTTTTGCCTTGATGCAATATGTTAAAAGTAGCAGGAAGAAAGAGACACAGAGAGGGAGGGATATAAAACATAAGGGACTCTCAAAGACTAAGAACAATCTGAGGGTGAGGGAGCTGAGGGAGGTGAGGGAGGGGGGAGAGGGGGTGACGGATATTAAAGAGAGCATGTGTTGGGGTGAACACTGGGTGCTATATGTAAACCAATTTGAAAATAAACTATTATAAAAAAAAGTAGCAGGGAAATTTGGAGGAAATCAAATTTGGAATAAAATGGGAAAATCTCTCCCCATTCTTGGAAATTTGCTTTAGTTCATCATTAACTGTGTTCTTGATATATTTGTGGTTTTCTTAATGCTTCAAGTTTTTAATTAAATTCTGGATAGTTAACATGTAGTGTAGTACTAGTTTAAGGAGTACAATTCAGTGATTCATCATGTATATATAATACCCGGTACTCATCACAACAAATACCCTACTTAATGCCCATCACTTCTCTAGCCTATTGCCCTCCTACCTCCCCTCTGGCAAGTTTCTGATTGTCCTCTAGAGTTAATAGTCTCCCTTATGGTTTGAAGACTCAGTATGAATAATTGGGAGATTATTCCTCTACTTTTCTCTATCCCATTATGGCATAGGTAAATGAGGAAAGCAGAGATGGGTAGAGCTGAAAATATGTTTATATTTGTTTCTGTGGCAATGACAGAGACTATGACAATAATATCATTTTCTATATAATCAAGGTTATAATAAAATCACTAATATTTATACAAAAACTTTTAGAAGGTCATATGTGAGCTTTATTTGAAGTCAATAAAATCTTAGAAGTGTTTATGTTTTATGTATTGTGAATTATGTATTTTTCTGCAATAAGGACACATGACTTCTATGCAGCTAATAAACGAAATTAAAATACAACGCTATCTTATTTTCACGAAGGAAAGGGGAATGTAAACAGGTGAACCAAATTTACCTGCCTAGACATAACAAAGAAGCTGGAATGACATTGAGACGTTTATAATATATACATACAGGTTTGAAAGAAATTCACTGAGAGATTTAGTTTCCTTGATTTTAGGAGTCAGTTATTTAAGACACTGTGGAACTTAAAGACAAATATGAGGCTAATAAAGGACACTTTCTCACCTATTAATCAAAGTTGAAAACCTGGAACTTTTGTCTAACACGATAAAAAGTCCTACTTAAATGTTGCTATTGCTCTGGTTGCCAGTTCATTGCTGACTGCCAGTCTTCTCTCCACTGGAAGCATAAGTTCAATAGGCATGTATATGGGTCTTGCATTTTTTTGTGTGTTTAAAATGGACTAAACAGAATTGGAGCTAATTAACTAATTACCTGCAGTAGCCATAAGCTCTGATCCTGTCTTACATTATCATAACAGATAACAATAAGTTGGAAATGCAAAGACTTAGATCTACATTGGTATATTTCTTTTCAACCCAATAAGGATACTTGCCATGAGACCTTCTAATAATAACGAGAATATTGTTAATAGACTTTTGCAAAACTTTACTTTGTTAGGTAATGGATTCATTTCAATGTATAAACTCATATTTGAACAAAAGTGATTGGCTGTTTCTTTTTACTTTGCTACTTATTTTGATTTTATTAAATATTTCTCATAAGCAGGACATCATTCCATGCACAATATAAAATATTTAAGATAGGGGCGCCTGGGTGGCTCAGTTGGTTAAGCGGCCGACTTCGGCTCAGGTCATGATCCCACGGTCTGTGAGTTCGAGCCCCGCGTCGGGCTCTGTGCTGTTGGCTCAGAGCCTGGAGCCTGCTTCAGATTCTGTATCCCCCTCTCTCTGCCCTTCCCCTGCTCATAGTTTGTCTCTATGTCTCTCAAAAATAAATACACGTTAAAAATATTTAAGATATATCACAATGTATAAACTTAAATTATTTTTTTCATCTCCACTCTATTTTATTTCCATGAGGGGAAAATATTTTTACTCGTATTTTTTTTTTGCATTTTTCTGTGTATTTGCAATATACAGATACAAAAAGCATATATATCGATATAATATCTTATCATGTTTTTTCTACCTATTTATTTTAAAAATAACATATTTCAAAAGCATATACATTACTGTTGCAATTTAAAAATGATCAATTTTATAACTAAACTCATGACTCTTCATTTAAGTCAAAAGTTTTCTCAACTCAAAATTAACCAATTAACTAAGCCAAATGTCGAGGAACCTGGGTGGCTCTGTCAGTTAAGCATGACTCTTGATTTCAGTTCACGTCATGATCTCATGGTTCATGAGATTGAGCCCTATGTCAGGGCTCACTAACAGTGCAGAATCTGCTTGGGTTTCTCACTCTCTCTCTTTCTCTACCTCTCTCTCTCTTCTCCTCCCCCACTGGTTTTCTCTGTCAAAAAAATTAATAAAATTTTTTAAAAAAATAAATAAGTGGTAAAAATAAAATCTATGTTAGAACGGAAATGCAATATTAATAATATGGAGTTATATCATTACCATAAAATAAGTAATAGAAACGATAGATGAAAAGTGGGAAAAGGATCTGGAATATTGGAGAAAAGTTTACCTCTTTTTGTTCACTGGCTGCTCAAACATCTACTCACCTACATGTGTCCATGCACACTCACACAGTGTTGAATACACACTCTTTCCCGAACTGTGTATCTCATGTTTTTAGGGTCAAGATGGCAGCACACTTTCGCAAAAATGGTTGAGATACAAGTGAATATGATAACTAGAAACAGAGCAAAGATGAATAGCATCACTGGAAGAAATGTTTCCCTCAAAGATAGGTTATTTGGTATCTGAGAAAATACAATATAGGAAATATTTTATAAAAGCAATACAGAATAATTAAATAGAAAGAGCTTGGAATTTTTATTAATACACAAGAAATGTAGCTGTAGAACACTAGTCATTTTCTACAAAATTTCTATTTGTTATGAAGTTTTAAAATTACTTTATTTAAATTCACATTAGTTAATTGGTTTCAAGAGTAGAACCCAGTGATTCATCACTTATAGATAACACTCCGTGTCATCCCAACAAGTGCCCTTCTTAATATACATCACTCATTTAGCCCATCTCCCCACTCTGAACCTCTCCACCAACTAACCATCAATTTGTTCTCTGTATTTTAAGTCTCTCGTGGTTTGCCTCCCTCTGTTTTAACTTAGTTTTTCTTTCCTTCTCCTATTTTCATCTGTCGTGTTTCTTAAATTCCACATATGAGTAAAATCATATAATATTTGTCTTTCTCTGACTGACTTACAGGTATTTGTTCAAAGGATACAAAAAATGCTGATCCAAAGGGGCACATGCATTCCAGTGTTATAGCAGCACTATCAACAATAGCCAAATTATGGAAAGAACCCAATGTTCATACACTGAAGAATGGATAATGAAAAGTTGGTATACATATTTGTTACTAATTTTTAAAAGAAGAAAGAGGATCTCAACTGAACTCTATCTGACATGTCCAGGTTTCTCAGACATTTTTAAAGTTTTTTGATTTTGAGATTGGAAGAACATGAGCACCACTGGGAGAGCGGCAGAGAGTGAGGAGACATAATTCCAAGTAGGCTCCACATAGTCAGCACAGAGCCCTAGGCAGGGCTTGAACTCATCAACTGTGAGATCATTAACTGAGTCAGAATCATTAGTCGAATGTTAAAGTAACTTAGCCACACAGGTGCCCCAAGCCTTCTCAGATTCTTTTTCTGTTTTTAATATTTTTAATTTGTTGTCGAGTTAGCTAACATATGATGTATACAGTGTGCTCTTGGTTTTGCGGGTAGTTTCCCATGATTTCTTGAAAGAGACGACTCAACAACTATTGTAGGTAAGACAGTAGTACCTTTAGTTGGCTCATATTACAAATGTGGCAATAAATGAATGTTAGAAAATTAATTTGCAATTTAAACCAAAAATGCTATCAAGGCAATTTGTCATTTATCTCATGTTAGAACTACTGTATTATTATTAATATTTTAATTGACCCGTATCTTATTTTTTTAATGTTTATTTATTTTTGAGGGAGGGACAGAACATGAACAGGAGAGTGGCAAAGAGAGGGAGACATAGAATCTGAAGCAGGCTACAGGCTCTGAGCTGTCAACACAGCCCGACAGAGGGCTTGAACCAACGAACCATGAAATCATGACCTAGGCCAAAGTCCGACACTTAACAACCTGAGCCACCTAGTGTTCCTAAGAGGCATATCTTAAAGACATAATGACTGCATCCATCATCAATGAAGAATTTGATGTAAGGACTACTTAACTTGATATCTCTTATGTATGATTTCCTTGAAAAAGTAGAAGAAGTTGAGACGAACGAACTCAAGTGTCTACTCTGGTTTTTGGCAATTAACAAAGCAGCAAAATCTAAAAAAAATTCACTACAATGCCAGAGTGACTTTCTTTGCCAGCCAGATTGCACTGTTGAATAAGAGGTTAGCAAATTTTTCCAAAATCTACAAAAAGATACAGTAGGTTTTTAATAATAAATTTATCGAGTGTATCTTTTTGGATTTACTTATTCCCCTAAAACTCAGAACGTTGCACTTTTTTTTTCTTTTAGATTATTCCCAGTAAATATGTTCTGAGAGGACACATTTAGAATCTGAATTTTTATAATGTAGATAAATAATTTTTCTAATCCTACTTTCTATATTCTATTTGTTAACGATCTGGGAATGACTAAAAACTAAATGCAATTAATAAAAGTTAAAGGAAAATGTGAAGTCAGGGTGGTATAATTGATGCAGCACCAAAGAAGTCATTTTTCCATTAAGCACTATAATTAACTTATTATCTTATTGAGGACACATGAATTTTTACGTTCTGGCCCTAGTCCTTTCCACTACAAAATGGAGAGGTTGGATTTATATTTCATGTGAAAGTTCCATTTCTACAATGGGTTCATTTCTTATAATACATAACAATATTGATGACATTCAAGTGTGTGACAGGCACTATATTAATTACTTTGAATATTATATTTTTATCCCATTTGCACCCCAGAGCAACACACTCAGTTAAGTACTGGTATTATCACCATATTGTACAAAATAAGACAGGCATTGGGAGCTTTAAAAATTTGACCCTTTACACACACATATAAAGCAAAAGAAATAGCTCTCTTTGCCATGTAGATTTGCTTTGAGTCATCATATTTTTATGGATATTCTATGCGGTATCATTGGATAGTGCCGTTTCTTTTAGATCTAAGATTTCATAGTGAAAATGTTAAATGAGGTTTTCTTCCTGTTATTATAAATATGATTTAAATTTAAAAAGCAAATACACACCTTTGATTCTTAATAGTATCCATTGGGCTCATCATTTTTACTGAGACTTGATCAGACATAATGCCTCATAGGTAATGTTATGTAGACAAAGACCATGACCCTTGCTATATTGGCCCTTTATCTAATTCTGGCCATTTTGAGGGGGAAAAATCTTGAAGCAATTAAGCAAAGTAAGTGTGTATATACGTATCCATATATCGTGTTACTTGCATATATTAGCTAGTTGTTTGAAATGAACCTTTTCATAGAAATGGGTGTTTTTTGCACCTCTCTTGTCAAATGTAGTCCACGGAAGATTTTTTACTCATCTAATGTGCCAACAAATTTATGAATCCCTGGTGTTTATACTCATCTGCTGTGATTCAAAATTCTAGCGTTCGGTTGATTATCAATATCTTCTTTTTCTTCTTGATAGTTCTCTGCTATCCATCGTGTGAGGGAGAAATTAATGAAGTTCATCTTGTCTGAAGTCTTTCTCTCATATTTTCAAAGAGCATAAAATACTTTTCAATTTAGTATATGTTACCCTTTGGCAAAACTATGAACATGCAGGCAAGCAATTTTCTCTAAAAGACTATATTTCTGTACGAAACCTTATTAACCAGGAGTAATCATGGGATGTAGCCCTGGCATGAATGTCTGACACCTCACAGTCTTGCTTTTGAGCTGTTGTCTTTCCCCAGGTGTATCATTAGAAATACCCTACCAGGCCTCTTCAAGTAGAAAAAGCAGTTGGTAGAGCCCAGTGCACTATATTTAATTTAGATTTAAATCAAGGGGGAATGAAAGTATATGTTCTAAATTACACAACAAGCTGAATATTGAGCTGGTGTATATATATATATATATGTGTGTGTGTGTGTGTGTGTGTGTGTGTATAAGAGGTACAAATAAATTTGGTTTTAATTATTTCAGCATCTATATTTATAGTACTGTCTCTATTTTTTTCTTCTTCCAAGTTTGTAAAATCCGCTTCAATTTAAAATATTTACCATTGAAATCCAAGTGGAGAACACTGGCAGCAACCTCAACTGTAGAAATTTCTTACTAGACAAATTTCCAGAAGCGAGGGGAACAAAAGTAAAAGTGAACTATTGGCACTTCATTAAAATAAAATGCTTCTGCACAGCAAAGGAAGAAATTGACAAAACTAAAATGCGGGCTGCAGAAAGGGAAAAGACATTTCCAAAAGTTGTATCTAATAAATTGTTAGTATCCAAAATCTATAATGAACTTATGAAATTCAACACCTAAAACACAAATAATCCAGTGACAAAATGGGCAGGAGCCATAAGGAGCGTCTATTCATGTTAGACATCCAGAAGGCTGACAAACATATGAAAAGATGTTCAACATTACTCATCATCAGGGAAATATATATCAAAACCACGATGACCACCTTACATCTGTCAGAATGGCTAAAATTGACAAGACAGGAAACAACAGATGTAGGCAAGGATGCAGAGAAAGGGGAACCTTCTTATACTGTTGTGCCGAATTCTTGAATCCCCCCCACAAGAGACCACCAGAGTCGAAAGTCAAAGCCAAGTGGCAAGGGTCGTTTTATTTCAGGATCGATCCCGGTCCTTTCGCATACCGCTTCCAGTATGCAAAAAGACCCCGAACAGGGTTGATACAGCGTTTTTATAGACAGAGACAAATAGTATAGGAAGGTTTCAGGTTATAGGGTGACTGATTGGTCGATATTTGAAATATGAACATATGCTGCCCTCTGATTGGGGGTTCTTTGTTTGCTCTTTGGCGGGAAGTCTCTGTCCGTTATGTGAAAAAGTTAGTTATTTATCCTAATACATATCAGAAAAGGGGGAAGGGGAAGAATATGAGGGAAGCAAGGTTCTCAAGCTAATAAATGTCCGCTCAAGCTAATGAATGTCCGAAAGGTGAAGGGGAAGAATGTGAGCAAAGCCAGTTACACAAACTAATGCATGTCATAAAGGGGGAAGGGGAAGAATGTGAGGGAAGCAAGGTTACAGAAGTGAGAAATGCCAGATACTCAAACTAATACATGTCAGACTAGACTCAGAAAAAGTTTTACAATGTTTTCAGCAAACAGTAAGCAAAACAGAATACTCAGCAATTGTATTTCTTATCAGCGGTCCACAATCGGCAGAAGGCCAGGGCAGCTATCTTTAACCCGGTATCTGTCCATTGATTTACAGAAAAAGAGAACTTAGCTTCAAACTAAGGCAGAGCTGCCATTTGGACATAAAATTTAAAACTGCTCTCTTCAATACTGTTAATGGAAATGTACATGGGTACAGCCACTCTGGAAAACAGTGTGGAAGTTTCTGGAAAAGTTAAAAATACAACTACCCTACCACCCAGCAGTCACACTACTTTGTACCCATAGGAAACTAAAATATAGCATTGAAGGGGCACATTCACCCTGATGTTTATAGCAACACTATAAACAAGAGCCAAACTATGGAAGAGCACAAATGTCCATTCCAACTGAAGAATGGATAAAGATATATATATATATATATACACACACACACACACATATATATACACTTAATATATATTGAGTATATATATCATATATTGCTTAATATGTATATGATGTGGATGAGCTAGATTGTTATACTAAGCAAAATAAGTCAGAGAAAGTCAAACTCCATATGTTTTCACTCAAATGCGGAATTTAAGGAACAAAACAAAGGAGCAAATGGAAAAAAGAAAGAGAGAAGTGCCGGGGTCGAGTTCTGGTGAATCTAGGCGTCCCCAAAGTATAGACGGTCAGGCAAAAGGAAATGAGAGAGCCACGAGAGAGAGAGTTGTAGTCTGATGACCAAGCAGGCAGCCCTGGCAATTCTGGCATCTCTGCCCTGCTGGTCTCAGTGTCTTTTTTAAAAGTAGTGAGTTACATTACAGCAATGAGTGACATCCCATCAGCAATGATAGTTTGAACAATAATATGTTTTTATCAGTAATGCGGGTGATTTCCTCAATCTTGCAAATTGTTTTATAGTTAATTAGCATATAAATTTAAGGCAGGGGGAGAGAACAGGAAGTTATCTAGGCCTACCTATGTTAATTATCTATAAACAGGCCAGGAGTCATTCTGCCTATTTTTCCAACTACAATGGGGGAGGTGCAACCCATCCAGCAAGGACAGAATTCCCAATCCTTGTCTTTTGCTTGTGAATGAGTGAATTTACATAATAGGAGCCCAACGATTATGCAAGTCACACCAATATTCAGCCAGCTCATAACTGCTATCAATTTGTGCAACCCATCCCCACTATGCAACTTTAAGCTTACTTCTGGCCAGGCTACTCTCATTCAGATGTAATCCATCAAAGCATCCTGCTCCAGGTCTTTCCCTCTCATCTAAATGCCATAAAACAAAAGAGAATTACATTCCTTGGGGCCAAGGAGAGTAGCTCAAGAAATCCAAGCCTGAAAAATTATTTAGAAGGAGGTAAGTCTAGGCCCCATTTTGGCTGACGGGAACTTTGCTTCAACCACCTTTTCCACAGAGGGAGGGGTCTCAACCTGTGAGCCCAAAATGGTTCCCAACAAAGAAGCAAATCAAGAAACAGACTCTTAACTATAGAGAACAAACTGATGGTTACAGGATGGGAGGTGGGTGGAGAGATGGTTTAAATAGGGGAGGGGATTAAGGAGTGCATTAACTGGGATGAACACAAAATGTTGTATGGAGGTATTGAATCACTTTATTGTACACCTGACACTACTATTACACAGTGTGTTAACTAACTGGGATTTCAATAAAAACTTAAAAAAAAAAAAAGAATGAAGTTGGATACTGTCTTATACCACACACAAAAGTTAACCCAAAATAGATTATGAGCTGATATATAAGACTTGAAACAGTAAATAACTAGAAGAAATATGCAAAAAAAGCCTCTTTGATATCAGTCTTGGCAAAGATTTTTCAGCTATCACACAAAAAGCATGAGAAATAATTGCAAAAATTAAACTAAAAATCTTTTGCATAACAAAAAATCAATAATATTAAATTGTTGTTTGCGAAATAGGAGAAAATACTCACAAAAACCATACATTGGCTAAAGTGTTAATATGTAAAAATATATAAAACATATATAAATGTTTAAATAAATATAGATATAAACTTACATTAAAATATATAAATATATTAAAAATAAATTTATAGTATAAATAATGTAAACATGTAAAATATAATTTTAAAAATTGAAATACATAAAAATTAACAGCAAAACAATTTTAAAATCATTTAAAATTGGCAAACGTCATAAACACATTCTTCTAAGAAAGACATATACATAATTATCTAGTGTATAAAAGGGTCTGAACATCACTCATCATCAAAGATACTGAGTTTGAAACCACTGTGATATATCACATGATACACATTATTTGTATTTTATCAAAATGAAAGTTGGAAATGAGTGTTGGTAAGATTGCAGAGAATAGGAGATCCTTGTATTTTATTAGGGGCATGTAAATTCCAACACCTATTATGGAAAATGGTATGAAAGTTTCTCAATATATATATTGTATTGTATATGTATCTTAGTATAGGTATTAACCACAGTTTTTCCCATCCATTACTCAATGAAAAACAATAATATTTTATACAACAAAGACAATAAATGTTAGCAGTTAGATATTTGTTACAGGGCTTCAAAATTTTGATTTACAATAATATATACATATATTTTTTAAAAAAAATCATTGCAAAACGCGTCAGATGTTGTGAGAATAATATTCAAGTATGTCTTTAGTTAATACAGAATGGCATCCTTGCTAAGATTAGATGGTTATAGTGCTAGGTACTGACTAGCTGACTTAGGTTTTATTTTTTACCATTTATTGATCCCAGTTTTTCATATAGAAATCAGCATTAGTTATCTTGTAGATTTTTTGTGCAGAAATAAAGGAAATAATGGGCAAAATCACATGAAGCACTTACTAAACCTATAGTCAGGCATGCCACCCTCATCCTTATCAAGTTCTCTGTTCCAAAACTAGAACAAACTAGCATCGCATCATGTCCAATTTTGTCAGAAAAAGGAAATATAAAGAAGAACCTTATGGGTAAAGACTAGTGAGCTGACAGAGAACAGCCAAATGAAAGAGAAATTATGCTATAGTTGATGTTAAATCTGGAAATCATCATTTTTAAGAAAGACGACAAATGAATATGAGGGGGAATGAGATGGATAGAAAGAAGATAGAAGTTCAAGAGTGTGAAGATAGTAGGAGAAAATGAATGGAGTGATAATGGAATAAAAACTAAGATAATTAAATGTAAATTCATTTCTATGCAAATGTATTCATACACAGAAGTAAACGAGAACTGCATTAAAATTAATAAGAAAGAAAATTAATGTTGAAAAAATAAACATAAAGATAAATAATGTACTTTAGAAATAAGTTAAAAAGAGCATACTAAAATTGAGAAAGTAAATTAAAATGTCTTTTTGATTTGTAGATATACTTAAATTTATACATAAATGTACATGAAACATAAAATTTACAAGTAGTGAGTGTAGAAATAAAACGTGGTATCTTTTCTTAATTATCCCGTTCCTGATTATATGAGAATAACATATTTTTTTTTGTTAGGAATGCATAATGAGAATTGTGTCCTTAGCAAACCAATAACAGTACTTTAAAACATGTCATTATATGATTCTCAATGACATCACCTACAATATACTGTATGTATAAAATCTTTTAAACACTGTTTAATAGTAATATTTGCAAGCCCAGATATATCGGGATTAATTATATAATAAATCAATTAAAATATGCTTGTAAAAATATTCTTGACAACACGACAAAGAAAAAAAATAACTAATTTGGAATTACTGATTTTTCAATTACTATTGCAAGAGTAAATTAGAAAACAAATCACAATCTACAACTATAATAAAATATGTAGAATTTGAAACTATTATAAAACCTTCCCAAGTGAGAAATAAATCAGGGCAGATTAGGATGAATTTGAAATGAAAAGCAATATTAATTTATACCAGAGGCCTATAACGTGAATGCAATCCTTGGATCATTTCCCCTGAGTTGGAAATTGCCACGACCCTCTACTGACATGCACACTCATCTAGCCGTGTAAATATACCATCCTATGGAGCAGCACCAATGATACAGCACGTATCTAATAAATTTACAACAACTTGTATAATCCAAATGATTTGAAATTGTTTGTATTTGAAAGTATTTTTATTTGTTATTATCAAATTACCTGTATAAACCAACAATTTGATACACATTAACAGGTATCAGAGTCATTGATATTTTGCATATTTAAATATATTTGGTATCATTTTCTCACCAAATATTTTTCCAAGGGCCACTTTCATGTCCCTGTTTCTCAGGCTGTAAATGACAGGATTCAGGCTGGGAGGTAACAGGGAATATAGCACAGACATAAAGAAGTTCAGTGATGAGGGGGATTTTGAGATTGAACCTAAATATGCAATAAATGCAGAAGAGAGGAACAAGGTTACCACTGTTAGAGGGGGCACGCAGGTGGAGAAAGTTTTAAACCTGCCTTGTGAAGAAGGAATTCTGAGAACAGTGGACATAATATAAACATAGGAAACAGCCATTAAAATAAAACATACAGAAGCAAAACAACAACTAACAATAATAAACACATGTTCTAGAGTTTGCTCCCCAGAACAAGCAAGTGTAAGCAATGATGGAATATCACAGAAAAATTGACGCACTATGTTTGGCCCGCAGAAATGGACAGAGAAGGTACCTGCAACATGAATGGATCCATACACATCCCCACTGAGCCATGATGCTGTCACCATCTGCACACAGGTACCTCTATTCATGATGGCCTCATAGTGCAGGGGACAGCAGATGGCAGCATAGCGGTCATAGGACATCACTAGGAGGAGGGCATACTCTGTGCCAGCAAAGGAAATAACAAGAAACACCTGGGAGGCGCATCCCAGGAAGGAGATGGAATGGCTGTTGGTGAGAGAGTTGATGATGGATTTGGGGACAGTGACAGAAATGTAACAGATATCGATCAAGGACAGATTTTTCAGGAAGAAATACATAGGGGTTTGGAACTGTTGGTCAATGGTAGTGACTGCGATAATGAGGAAGTTCCCCATGAGTGCTGCTAGGTAAATAAGCGAGAAGAACGTGGCATACAGTCTCTGAAGCACCTCATCATCAGGAAATCCCATGAGCAAAAATTGTGTGATTAGGGTCACATTGGTTAACTTCTCAGGCATGATGATTATTTTTTCAGGAAACATAAAAACAATTTTCCTGTGTCTTCAGAATCTGTCTTGTTGATTTTGTTATTCATTTACTGTGAATTTATTCCTGATGTAAAGCGCATCTTGCAAACCATAATGTCTTCAATGCAGCTAGAAAATATTAAGACAGTCATTAAAACAGATTAGAATAGTTTTTCATGCGATAGCCTAAAATTTATGCATAGAATAGACAAGTATTACCTCACACATCTGTAAGTGAGGGACTTTTTTTTACCTTGATGGAATAGGTAAAAAATAGCAGGAAATTTTGTAATAAAATACAGTAATTTGTTTACCCTTTCTTGGAAATTTGATTTAGGTCATTATGAACTATGTTCTTGGTATATTTGTGGTTTTATTAATGCTTCGAGTTTTTATTAAATTCTACATAGTTAACATATAGTGTAGTATTAGTTTCAGGAGTGCATTTTTTGGTTTATCACTGACATATAACATCCAGTGCTCATCACAAGTGCCTCCTTAATTCCCATCACCCTTCTAGCCCATCCCCCATCTACCTCCCCTCAAACAAATCTCTGATTTTCCGCTATAGTTAACAGTCACTCTATGGGTTGAAGACTCATTGTGGATGATGGGAAGGTTATTCGTCTACTTTTCTCTATCCTATTGCAGCATAGGCAAATAGGGAGGAAAGAGGTGGGTAGAACTGAAAATTATATTTCTATTGTTTTCTGTGACAATGATAGAATCTATAACAATAATATATATTTTCCATGTAATCAAGTTTACAATAAAATCTCTATATTTATACCAAGAATTTAACCAGGTAATATGTAAGCTTTATTTGAAGTCAATAAAATCCAAGAAGTTTTTATATTATGAATTATGTATTTTCCTTCAATAAGGACACATGACTACTATGTTGCTAATAAACAAAATTAAAATACAATACAATCTTATTTTCATGAAGAAAAGTGGAATATAAACATGAGAAATATATTTACACACTTAGACATATCAAGGGAACTGGAATGACATTAGGAAGCTTATAGTAAAGGCATAGAGGTTTGAAAGAAATTCACTTACCTAATACAAATCCAGTTTCCCTAATTTTAGGACTCAATTATTTAGGACACTGTGGAACTTAAAGACAAATATGAGGCTAATAAATGACACTTCCTCACCTATGAATCAAAGTTGAAACCTGGATCTTTCGTCCAATAGAATAAAACCTTCTCCTTAAATGTAGCTATTGCTCTGGTTGCCAGTGCAATGCTAAATGACAGTCTTCTCTCCACTGGAAGCCCAGGTTCAATGGGCACTTAAATGGATCTTGGATTCTTGCCTATGTTTACAATTGAGTAATAGGATGAGAACTAATTAACTGCATTAACCATAATCTCTGATCTGTCTCTTGTTGTCATCCCAGACAATATGAAGATGGAAATGCAAGAACTTATGTCCACATTGGGATAATATTTTTTTCTTCTACCCAGTAGGGTTGCATACAATGAGACCTCCTAATAATAACAAGAATACTGTTAATAGAATTTGTGAAACTTTACTTTGTCAAGTAATGGATTGATTTCAATTTATAAAGATATATATTTTTAATTTTTTAAAATGTTTATTTATTTTTGAGAGAGAGACAGAGGGCAAGCAGAAGAGGGGCATGGGGAGAGGAAGACTCAGAATCCCAAGCAGGATTCAGGCTACAAACTGTCACCACAGAGCCTGATGTGGGGCTCAAACTCATGAACCGTGAGATCATGACCTGAGCCAGAGTCGGACACTTAACTGACTGAGCCACCCTGGTGCCCCTATAAACTCATATTTGAACAAAATTGATTTACCATATCTTTATATTTTGCTACTTATTTGAGTTTTTAAAATATTTGTTATGATCAGGACATCATTCCTTAGATCATATAAAATATTTAAGATATTAAGACAATGGAGAAACTTAAATTCCCCTTTTTATCTCTGCTCTATTTTCTTTCCCTGGGGAAAAATTATCAGATATTTTACCTGTATTTATTTTTTACACTTTATTGTGCATTTGCAATATACAAATGCAAAAGACATATACATCGATATAAGTTTACTGGGGTTTTTTTACTGACTTTTTTTAACTTATATTTTTCAGTGGCACATACAACAATGTTACAATTTAAAAATGATTAATTGCATAACTAAACTCATAATTCTTCATAAAAGTGAAAATTTTTCTCAATTCCAAATTTACCAATATATGTACAGCAATTAAGTAAAATGTCAGGGAGCCTGGGTGGTTCATTTGGGGAAGTGTCTGACTCTTGATTTTGGCTCTAATGGTTCATAAGATCAAGCCTCTTGTCAGATTCTGTGCTGACAGTGTCGAGCCTACTTGAGATTCTCTCCCTGTCTGTCACCCCTCAAATTAATTAAACAAATATACATTAAGTAAAATGTCATTTTTCCCACTTGATTCTTGGCTACTATATACAATTTATTTTAAGTCTTATATAATATGAGTGATGTTAACAAATCATGGAATAGGAATTTTATATCATTTTACTCCCAAAGAACACCAAGTCTGACAATTACCTACGGATGAGAATGCCTTGTTGGAGCCTGGGAGTCCAGCGGAGAAACTCAAGCAAACGATTAGAGCAAAAATATCCATGACTGAATGGTTTGAGGAGGGAAAAGGGAATAGTTTCACTCTAACCATATCACCACGTCTCCAAGGCAGCACAAATTCATGTGAGGAGAGATCCTATTCCTTTAAGATGTCTTCCAAAGACGGAAGCAAAAGTATGTGAATAAGCCCTCCTATCTCTACATTATGTGGGAAACTGCCGAAGTGAGCCGCTTCTCAACCCATTCAGAGTACTGAGGGAGGGACAGGTGAGAGGTGGAGACAGGCCTGAAACAGATGGAGAAAGGCCCAGAACGCATCAAAAGTAGATGGATCTTATTAGCCCTTTCAAATACTCCATCAGGAAGCACACACACGAGCCATTCGGTACACCACACGTGTAGATCCTCCATGTGGCCTATGGGCACACTCTGTGCTCTGCATACTTCATTGATGCACACACCCTGCCTTACTGCCGACTCTCTGGGCATATCCCAGAGGGAAAAAAGAATGAGTTTGAAGACAGTGAGTGAACATGTACAAAAAGACGACGCAAATCTGTGGAATTAGGATTAGCACATAAACTTAAACATTTGGCATCATGATATGGAAAACAATAAGAGGTTTCCAGCACTTATCTCACTTGGCAGGTTGAAAAGAGGCATAACATCTTAATTTCTCCAAATAGGAAACAGGAATTGTGGAGTCTGTTGCATATAGAAGAAAAAAGGTTTGGAAAACCTCTGAATACCTAGTAGGTATGACAGATGATAGTTCTTTATTGATGCCATCCATTGGTGGTGACTACTTTTTCAAGTGAAAGACAGTAATATAAGACTTCAAGGAATATGAAAAATCCATAAAATATACCTCCAAAGGAATATAATAATTTTCTAGTAGTTGGTCCCCTCAAGATAAAGAATTTTACTTTGCCTGCTAAATAATTCAGAATATCTATTTTAAAGAAACTCAATGAGAACAAAAACAAATCAACAAAGTCAGGAAACAATAAAGAAAAAGTTAGAATTCAACAGAGGGAAATCATAAAAATGAAACAGATGAAAACTCTGGAGTTCTGGAGAACAGTAAGTGAAATTTTTAAAAGTTGTGACAGAAAACATGAATAGATTTGATCAACAAACAAAAGGAACTGTGAATTTAAAGACAGATCATATAAAATTAACTAGTCAAAGTTGAACAAACAAAAAAAATGAAAAAGAATAAAGAAAGCTAATATAATTAGAGAATACCATCAAGGTAGAAGAGAGAGAAATAAAGGGTAAGAAGGTTTATTTAAAGTAATAATGGCTAAAAATGTTCTAAATTCAGAGAAGGGATGGACATCCAAGTTAATAAAGCTCATGGTTCCAAAGATTTAGCTAAAACAATTTTCTCCAAGATACAGTATAATAAAACTGTAAAGCAAAGACAAAAACATAATTTTATAAAAAGAAACTCCTCACATACAAGGTAACAAATAATCTATCAGCATTTCTCAGTAGAAAAAATACAAGCCAAAGGGGTCCTTGGGTAGCTCAGTCAGTTAAGCTCCAACTTCAGCTCAGGTCATGATCTCACGGTTTGAAAGTTCAAGCCCGACATCTGGCTCTGCACTGGTGATGTAGAGCCTACTTGGGATTCTCTCTCTCTCCCCCTCTCTCTTTCTGTCTCTTCCCCACTTATTTTCTCTCTCTCTCTCCATTAATAACCTTAAAAAAAAAAAGAAAAAAAAGAAGCAATAAAGCCAGGAGAGGTGGGATGATATATTGAAGGAAAGAAAGAAACAAAAAAGAAAGAAAGTAAGAGGAAAGAGAGAGAAAGAGACAAAGAAAGAGAAAGAGAGAGAAAGATCCAAGTATTCTTTACCTATAATAGTTGCTCTTCAGAATTGAAGAAAAATAATTTCCCAAACATAAGCAGAAGTAATTTATCATTATATCTGAATTATAAATGTTAAAATAAGTTCTACCAGCTTAAGCGAATATGAAAAAAAAACACTAATAAATGAAAATACACAGCACATTCATAAAGGTAACTATAAAGTGTGATACGTCATTCTCTAATACTGTAATATGGTTGTGAGCTAATCACTTAACTTTCATCTAAATGTTAGAGGGAAAAACTATTAAAATAACAATCACTACAATAATGTGTTAATAGACTCACAATATAAAACAATGTGTATTTAAATATCAAAACAAATCATATGAAGGAGAAATAAAGAAATACAATTTTGGTATATGACCAAATTTATCAGTTAATATTGATTGTTGTACTATGTTTTATATAAGCCTTGTAGTAAACACAGTGCACGCAAACACACACACACAAACATGCACACATACAATGTATAGTAAACAAATGATAAAAAGAAAATTAAATTATAACACCACAGAAAATTATTAAATTTCCAAGTAAGAAAACGTTTGTGAAACAAAGGGATAAGTAAAATAAAAAGCAGTCAAAAATAATTAGTTAGAAGATAATAATTCATCATTTAATATAACTACTATAAATGTAAACATGTTAAATGCTCCAATCAAAAGACAGAGTAGCTAAATTGATTTTAAACTAGAAGACACAACTTTGTTATGCCTACAAGATTTAACTTCAGCATTAGAAGTACATATGCTAGAAAGGAGGAAATGGTAATAGTTATTCTATGCAAATGGAAATCAAAAGTGAGCAGGGATAACCATATTTATATTAAACAAATAGACTTTAGGACAAATACTGTAACACAGATAAAGAAAGCCATTATATAAACAGGTCAATTTTTCAAGAAGGCATAACGATGGTAAACATACGTGCACCCATTATAGAAGCACAAAATATATACAAAAGAAATAGTAACATATCTAAAGAAAAAAATAGCAATACAAAAATAGTAAGAGACTTAAATAATCACCTTCAATAATGGATAGATCATCCATGCAGGAAATTGATTTTAAAAATGAACTGGAGAGGCACCTGGGTGGCTCAGTTGGTTAAGCGGCCGACATCGGCTCAAGTCATGATCTCTCGGTCTGTGAGTTCGAGGCCCGCGTCGGGCTCTGTGCTGAAAGCTCGGAGCCTGGAGCCTGCTTCGGATTCTGTGTCTCCCTCTCTCTCTGCCCTTCTCCTGCTCACGCTCTGTCTCTATGTCTCAAAAATAAATAAACGTTAAAAAAAAGATTAAAAAAATGGACTGGAGCTATACTTTAGGCCAAATAGACCTATAAACATGTACTGGTAATTTTGTCCAACAATAGGAAAATAAACATTTTTCTCAAGCCCACGTGGAATATTCACCCACATGATAAAACGTTAGGCCACAATAATTTCTTACAATTTTAAGAAGACTGAAATTATACCAAATACCTTTCTTTTATTAAGTCTGACTTGATCGTGGTGAACAATTCTTTCAATGTACTGTTGGATTCAATTTGCTAGTATTTTATTGAGAAGTTTTGCAAACATGTTCATCAGAGATATTGGCCTGTAGTTCTCATTTTTAGTGGAGAATTTGTTTTGTTTTGGAATCAAGGTTATGGGAGCCTCATACAATGAGGTGAGACCTTTTCCTTCTATTTCTGTGTTTTTTTAATCTTTTATAATTTTTATTTTTTTATTTTTTTGAAGAGTTTGAGAAGAATAGGGTTCTTTAAAAGTCTGGTAGAATTCCCCTTGGAAGCCCGCTGGCCTAAGACCCTTGTTTTTTGGGAGATTTTTGATAACTGATTCAAATTCTTTGCTTGTTATGGGTCTGCTCACATTTCCTATTTCTTCCTGTTTCAGTTTTGGAGGTTTGTGAGTTTCTAGAAATTTAACCATTTCTTCCAGAGTGTCTCATTTCTTGACATATAATTTTTTTAATGTTTATTTTTGTGAGAGAGTCAGAGCATGTGTGGAGAAGGGGCAGAGACAGAGAGGGAGACACAGAATCCAAAGCAGGCTCCAGGCTCTGACCTGTCAGCACAGAGCCCGAGGCGGGGCTTGAACTCATAAACTGTGAGATCATGACCTGAGGGATAGTCAGAAGCTCAACTGGCTAAGCCACCCAGGTGCCCCTCTTGACATATAATTATTAATAGAACTTTTATAATTATATTTCTGAGGTATTGCTTGTGATCTCTCATCTTTCATTTGTGCTTTTATGTATTTGGATCTTTTCCTTTATCTTTTTGATAAGTCTGGCATTGAGTTTATCAATTTTATTAATTCTTTCAAAGAACGAGCTCTTAGTTCTACTCTCTCTGTTCTACTGTTCTATTGTTTGGTCGTTTGTTTCTATACCATTTATTTCTGCTCTAATCTTTATTATTTCCCTTCCTCTGCTGGCTTTAGGCTTTATTTGCTGTTCCTTTTTTTCCTCCTTTAGGTGTAATGTTAGGTTTTGTATTTGAAACTTTTCTTGCTTCTTCATGTAGGCCTGGATTGTTATAATACTTCCCTCTTATAACAACTTTGCTGCATCCCAAAGGTTTTAGACCATCATATTTCCATTTTTAATTTGTTCCATGTATTGTGTTTTCTTCTTTAATTTACTTGTTAAGCCATTCATTTTTTATTAGAATATTCTTTAACCCCCATGCATTTAAGGTCTTTCCAATTTTTTTTTTTTTGTGGTTGACTTTACCCTCACTTTCAAAATACAGATGTCTTTAGATCAGAAATGAGTCTCTTATAGACAGCAAATAGGTGGGTCTTGTTTTTTTATCCACTCTGTCAATCTATGTCGTTCATTGGAGCATTCCGTCTATTAAAACTCAACTTTTGATAAATATGTATTTACCGCCATTTGTTACTCGTTTTGGGATTGTTTCTGTATTTTTTTAATCCTTTCTTAAATTGCTCTCTTTCATGGTTTGTTTACTTTTAGTGATATAGTTGGGTTCCTTTCTCTTGATTCCTTGCTTATCCTTTACTGGTTTGTTATCTGTAATAACCAAATCAGGTTTGTATATAACACTCTCTGCATCTAGCTGTCTATATTAAGTTGATTATTATTTCAGTTTGACAGAAAAACTTAAATTTACTGCCTTTATTCTTTTCTTTACTCATGTCCCCACCATGATTTAGGTATATGGTGTCATATTTTACATCCTTTTATTTCGTTAATTCCTAGATTGGTTCTTGCAGATGTAGTTATTTTTCATACCCTTATTGATGGTATTTCCTCTTCACTCAAATGTTCCCCTTTAATGTTTTACTAAGGTTTTATTTTAATTACTGTGAGTTAACATACAGTGTTATATTAGTTTCAGGTGTACAATATAGCAATTCAACAATTCTATACCTTACCCAGTACTAATCATGACAGATGCACTCCTTAATTCTCATCACTATTTCACCTATCCCCCTGCCCACCTCCACTCTGGTAATTATCAGATTGTTCTCTATAATTAAAAGTCTTTCCTTTTTATCTCTCTCTCTCTTATTTTTCCCTTTGTTTTGTTTCTGAAATTCCACATATGAGTGAAATCATATGGTACTTGTCTTTCTCTGATTGATTCATTGTGCCTAACATTATACTCTCTAGCTCCATCCATGTATTTCCAAATGGCAAGATTTCATTCTTTTTATGCTGAATAATATTCCATTGGATTTATATATCACATCTTCCTTATTCATTCATTAATCGATGAACACTGGATCTGCTTCTGTAATTTGGTTATTGTAGATAATGCTGCTATAAAGATCAGGGTACATAGATTACTTCCCATTAGTGTTCTTGTATTTTTTGGGTAAATACCTACCAGTGCTATTGTTCCATCACAGAACAGGTTTACTTTTAACTTTTTGACAACCTCCATATTGTTTTTCAGATTGACTGCACATGTTTGCATTCTCATAAGGAGAGTTCCCTTTTATCCACAACCTACCACCACCTGTTTTTTCTTGTGTCATTGATTTTAGTCCTTCTGATAGGTGTGAGGTGATATCTCATTGTAGTTTCGATTTGCATTTTACTAATGGCAAGTGACAATGAACATCTTTTCATGTGTCTTTATGTCTTCTGTGGAGAAATATCTATTCATCTCTTCTACCTATTTTTAATTAGGTTCTTTGGTGCTTGGTGTTTGGGTCTTGAGTTTTATAAGATTTTTATGTATTTTGGATATAGTCCTTTGTAGGATATATCATTATCAAATATATTCTCCCATTCTATAGGTTACCTTTTCGGTTTTTCATTATTTCCTTCTTTGTGAGAATTTTTATTTTGATTATGTTCCAATGGTTTATTATTGCTTTTGTATCCTTAGTTTCAGGTGACATAACTAGTATCAAAGTAGTTACTGCCTGTGTTCTCTACTAGAATGTTTACATTTCCAGATCTCCCATTTAGGATTTAATATATTGTTTATCTTTTATATTTATTTATATTTGAGAAAGAGAGAGGGGGGGGAAGGGATAGAGAGAGCCAGAGACAGAATCTGAAGCAGGCCCCAGCCTCTGACCTGAGCTGAAGTCAGATGCTTAACAGACTGAGCAACCCAGGTACCCCTAATACATTGTGAATCTATTTTTGTGTATCGTGTAAGAAAGTGTTCTGTTTTCAGGGGCACCTGGGTGTCTCAGTAGGTTGAGCACCAACTTCAGCTCAGGTCATTATCTCACCGTTCCTGAGTTTGAGCCCCATGTCAGGCTCTGTGCTGACAGCTCAGAGCCTGGAGCCTGCTTAGGATTCTGTGTGTCCCTCTCTGCACCTCCCCAGCTTGCTCTCTCTCTCTGTCTCAAAAATAAATAAACATTAAAAAAAATAATAAAAAAGAAAGTGTTCTGTATTCATTCTTTTGTCTGTTGCTGTCCAGTATTCCCAACACCATTTGTTGAAGACTGTATTTCTTTCATTGGAAATTCTTTCCTGCTTTGTTGAAGATTAATCGACTATATAATTGTGGATTACTTTTCTGGATTTTTTCTATTTTGTTCTATCAAACTATGTATAAATTTTCAGTGTCAGTACCCTACAGTTTTCATTACTACAGTTTTCAAATATAATTTGAATGTGGGAATTGTGATGCCTCCTGCTTTGCTTTTCTTTTTCAAGGTTGCTTTTGCCATTCAGGGTTTCTTGTATTTCTATACAAATTTTAGGACTTTTTGTTCTAGATTTGTAAAAATGTTGTTGGTATTTTATAGGAACTGCATTAAATGTGTAGATTGCTTTACATAACATAAAGATATTAACAATATTTGTTCTTCCAATCCATGAACACGGAATGTTCTTTTCATATCTTTGTGTCATGTTTAATTTCTTTAATCACCGTTTTATAGTTTTCAGAGTAAAGATATTTTATGTCTTTGGTTAGGTTTGCTCCTAGCTGTGTTATTATTTGGGATGCAATTTTTTTAAAGTTCTTTTGTTTTTCTTTTACTGCTTCATTATTAGTGTATGGAAATGCAACAGATTTATGTTGATTTTGTATCATGGAACTTTATTAAATTAAATCAATTTTATTATTAATTCAGTTGCAGAAGTTTATTAGTGGTCTTTCACTTTTTCTATATATGGTATCATGTCATCTGCAAATCAAGAAATTGTTACTTCTTCCTTACTAATTGAGATGCCTTTTATTTTTTTTTTTTTTGTTGTATGATTGCTGTGGCTTCCAGTACTATGCTGAATAAAAGTGGTGGGCTCTCCTGTGTGGTAGACAATCTTTCCTCTCTGACTGCAGGTACCTCCCCGCCATGGTGGCCAGGATCCATTTCTCTCCCAAACCGCATCTCTGCACTTCCTATCTACTTCCGTATGGCTTCCTCTCTACCTTAAGTTGTAGAGTTTCTTATGTTAGTCTTCAGGCTGATTATTGGGGTATGTAGGTATTGTCATCTAGTTGTATTCATGGGATGAGGCAAACCTGGGGTCCTCTTAATCCATCATAATCTTCCCTTCTCCCAACAATCTCAAATTATGATTCTATTGATTCAAAAATGTGTGTGAATTTCTACTACCAAGTGACAAATGTTTTCCTTTATCCCATATCTCTAACCATAGATAATTTGCAATTACTCTTTATTTTTTGTAAATATGAAGAGTAGAAATAAAATTACATTTTATTATAAATTGTATACCACTGAGAATCAGTTGATTTAGCATATCATTTCTTTTGCTAAATAAATGTTTTATTTATCTGTGTTTATTTTCTATTTAATATTATAGGATTTTACATATGTGCAATATATATTCATACAGTGTGCTTTATAGATATTCACACTACACTATATATACTATATATTTATTCACTATTTAGAATTTTGCAAATTTTTATCTAAACTGGAAATATTTATGATTGAATTCAGTCTATAAAAATGCAAATTACACAACCAACAATAAAATAGGGAATTATTAGATAATTGTCCTTAAACTGGGAGCACACAAAGTTGAGAACCATTCTTGTGCTCAGTATTTAATATGATGAAGTTTATAATCAGTGAAATTGATTGGGATATGATATTAAAGGTTATTAAATTGGAAAGAGAAAATAAACCTTCTATTCTTACAGATGTCTTATCTGCTAAGTAGAACAGACCCACATCTATCTGCTACAGATGTCTTATCTGCTAAGTAAACCCAGAAACAGATGCACATCTATCTGGTCAACTAATATTCAACCAAGCAGGAAAGAATATACAAAGGAAAAAAGACAGTCTTTAAAAAAATGTTTTGGGAAATATATATTTTATTATTTGAGTTATATTAAGTTTAATGCAGTTGCATTTAAATGTTTTCCTTATGAACGAACGACATTTGTTCGTTTGTTTGTTTTACTTAATAACTGGATGATAGAGAATTTGTGAATAAAGTAAAAACAATATGAATTAGACCTTGAGCTAGAGTTTCAATCTCAAAAAGAGAAATTGAAATTTAGGCTGTTAAGAGAATCCAGCTACAGCTGATTAAAAAGAAAAAAAAGGAAAGAAAAGAAAAGAAAAGAAAGAAAGAAAGACAGACATGAGTCTAAATATAGTGTATACACTGCATGGAATTCGGGTAATTTTGATGAGTCTTGACCAGTCACAAAAGCAGAAATTCTAGAAGGTAAATGAGAGTATCTTTGGTTAACTAAATCTGCAAGATGAATATCGATATGCAAAATAACGTTTTAGATCCCAAACTCACAATAAACACAAGAAATAACTTAAAATGGATAAAAACAAAACAAAACAAAACAAAACCAAAAAAAACACACACACCTAAATATAAAACTTAAGCTATAAAACTCTTAGAAGAAGACATGAGTATAGCTTTTTAACAACTGATTTGGAAATGATTTCTTGGTTATGAAATACAGCGCACAGGCAACAAAATAAAAACTAGACAAGTAAGACTTCATAAAAATAAAAATATCTGTGCAATGAACAACATCATCAACACAGTGAAAATGCAACACATGGAATTGAATAAACTATTTATCAATTATATTTCTGGTGAGGATTGATCTCGGAACACATATATTACTCCTACCACTGAAAAATACGAATAACAAAAGTCTCATTAAAAAGATGGGCAAAATACTTGTATAAAAATTTCCCTTAAGAGGATATATGGATGATCTAGAAACACATAGTAAGCTATTTAATTTTAGAGAAATACAACACAAAACCACAACCTCATACACATAATGGAGAGAGACAGAGAGAGAGGAAAGAAGGAATGAAAAGGGAGGAAAAACAGTGTTGGAGAGGATGTGGAGAAATTGTATCTTTCTATGGTGCATAACAGGTTGAAATGTAAAAATCCAAAAGGAAAACAATATTTAGTTACTCAAATAACTAAATATTGAATTATTATAAAATGATCAAGTCATTCCATTTCTGGGTATATACCTAAAACTATTGAAATCAGGGATGTAAACACACACTTGTACACATATACACTTGCATATTATATATATATAATCCATTCATCCATGACTCTCTCTCTCTCTGTATATATATATTATATATATATTATATATATGTATATATATTTATTATATATATTATATATGTATATATATTATATATGTATAAATATATAATACATATATACATTTAGAAAGGAGTGTATATACGCTCCTTTTTAATGCTGAATACCTGATTGTGTTCAGAGTGTCTTTGGGGCACCTGGGTGTCTCAGTTGGTTGAGCTTCCAACTTCAGCTCGGGTTGTGATCTCACAGACCATGAGTTCAAGCCCCACATCAGGCTCTATGCTGATAGCTCAGAACCTGGAGCCTGCTTCAGATTCTGTGTCTCCTCTTTCTTTCCCTTCCCTTTCTCTCTCCCTCTCTCTCTCTCTCTCTCTCTGTCTCCCAAAAGTAAATAAACCTTTAAAAAAAAAGGAGGATCTTTGACATATTCTACAATATGGCTAAACAATGGAGACATCATTGTAATTAAACAACCATATAATGAAATAAAGTACAAACAGTGTATGATTTGCTTATATGAGATATTTAGAATAAACAAGTTTATAGAGAAAGAAAATGCAATAGTAGTTGTCAGATGCTGGAGAAATGAGTTAATGGGGAGGTATACTTGATACATAATATTACTTTAGTTTCAGGTATACAACTAAGTGATTTTACAATTTTGTGAGTTATGCTATGCTCACCACAAGTGCAGCTGCCATCCGCCACCATGCAAAGCTATTACACTACCATTGACTATACTTCTTTTTTTTTTTATTTATTATTTTTTTTATTATAATAGTTTATTTTCAAATTGGTTTACATATAACACCCAGTGTTCATCCCAACATGTGCCCTTTTTAATGCCCATCACCCCCTCTCCCCCCTCCCTCATCCCCCTCACCCTCAGTTTTTTCTTAGTCTTTGAGAGTCTCTTATGTTTTATCTCCCTCCCTCTCTGTGTCTTTTTTTTCTTTCCCCTCTTCCCCTCCCCCTGGTTTTTGCTTAGTTTCACAAAGTCCACCTATTCGTGGAAACATATGGTATCTGTCTTTTTCTGACTGACTTATTTCACTTAACATAATACCCTCCAGTTTCATCCATGTTGCTACACATGGCCAGATTTCATTTTTTCTCATTGCCACGTAGTAATCCATTGTATATATGTACCACATCTTCTTTATCCACTCGTCAGTTGATGGGCACTTGGTCTCTTTCCATGATTTGGCTATTGTCGAAAGTGCTGCTATGAACATTGGGGTACACGTGCTCCTATGCATCAGCATTCCTGTGTCTCTTGGGTAGATTCCTAGCAGGGCTATTGCTGGGTCATAGGGTAGCTCTATTTTCATTTTTTTGAGGAACCTCCACACCGTTTTCCAGAGTGGCTGCACCAGTTTGCATTCCCACCAACAGTGTAGGAGGGTGCCTACTTCTCCACATCCTCGCCAGCATCTATAGTTTCCTGATTTGTTCATTTTAGCCACTCTGACTGGTGTGAGGTGGTATCTCAGTGTAGTTTTGATTTGTATTTCCCTGATGATGAGTGACATTGAGCATCGTTTCATGTGTCTGTTGGCCATCTGAATGTCCCCTTTGGAGAAGTGTCTATTCATATCTTCCGCCCATTTCTTATGGTGTGCCTTTTATCCCCATGGTCTGTCTGGTCATTTCATAACTGGAAGCCTATATCTCCTATTCCCCTTCGCTAATTTTCCCATTCCCCTCTCCCCATCCCCAATGACAACTATTAGTTTGTTCTCTGTATTTATAGGTCCAATTCTGCTTTTTCTTTGTTTGCTTGCTTGTTTATCTATTTAGGTTTCACACATAAGTTAAATTATATGGTATTTGTTTTTCTCAGTCTGACTTATTTCACATAGAATAACACTCACTAGGTCCATCCATGTTGTTGCAAATGGCAGGATCATATCCATTAAGGGATATAGAGAGAACTTAAACAACTCAATACCAAAAACCCAACTAAAAATTGGATAGAGTAGGGGGACCTGGGTGGCTCAGTCGGTTGTATGTCCGACTTCAGCTCAGGTCATGATCTTGTGGTCTCTAGGTTTGAGTGTAACGTTGGCTGACAGCTCAGAGCCTGGAGACTTTTTTGGAATCTGTGTCTCCCTTTCTCTCTGCCCCTCCTTCGCTCATGCTCTCTCTCTCACAAGAATAAGTAAACATTAAATAGTCTTTAAATGGAGAGAATCTTTGAATGAATATACATTATACCAAAGAAGCAATATTGATTGCCAATAGATACAGGAAAATTTACTCAGCTTTACTAGTCATCAGGAAATGCAAATGATAAACCCAATGGTAGTCATTTTTAATGGGTATGTAGTTTCAGTTGAGGATACAAAAATTCTAGATGTGGATGGAAGTGATTGTTGGACAACATTGTAAATTTACTTAAAGCCACTTACCTGCATATTAAAAATGGTTAAAATGGTAAGTTGTTATTTATGAATTTAACAAATTAAAAATGGTTATTAAAATGTTACATAATCTGGGGGTTCGTGGGTAGTTCAGTCAGTTCAGTGTTCAGCTCTTGATTTCTTCTCAGACCATGATCCCAGGGTCATGGGACTGAGCCTTGCATTTCATTGTGCACTGAGCCTGGAGCCTGCTCAGGATTCCCTCTCTGTCCTCTGCCCCTCCCCCCAAATTGTGTGTTCTCTCATTCCCAGTCTAAAAAATTAAATACATAAAAATGAATAAAATGTTAAATCGTCTGGTCTACAGGTTAATCCAAAACTCTTGAACATGCGGTAAGAATAGACACTTGAAAACATTTTATGAAACAATTTAGTAGAATGTATTAAAACTTGATAACTCTTGATATTGTACATGTACTAATTACCTTTTGAGAGACTTAGTCAAAGAATCATGTAGGTATATCCACAGGCAGAGTGTATAAAATGGTATTAATCCTAAAGTGATGGTGAAAATAAACTTGACAAAATATTGAATATCTATAATATTTAACAGTATGCCATTACATAAAAACAGGAAGCCATGTGAAATATTGTTGTGTGTAAAGTTTCTAAATCATGCATGGTGAACATCAGACGATGCATTGTTATGTTTATGTATCCAAAGTCACAGGATGTGTATTGGATTAAACATTCCAAATCTTGCACCTCCTATGGTCCTTGGGAAGACAAGTGGTAGTGTGGCAAGTTTCACTTCAATTTTTGTTTCCTACGTTGCTTGGTATTTTACACGGATAACATTTGTACATATACCAGTGTTAAAAATGAAAACAAAACAAAACAAAACATAGCAGAACTCAAAGGAAATACAGCAAAACAGCATCCATGATTTAATATATGTTCCTGAATTAAAATTTCAATTCTTGAATTCAAATGTTCGCTTTTCCAAAAAATCTTGATGTCATAACACATCAGTATATAGAAAGGCATACCCTGAATGTATTCGTAGAGTTGTGATATGCTTACGATGGAAAATTGCAAGAAGTAAATAAATTATCGTAATATGTCTGGGTTTTAAAGTTGCCCTCTGGGTCCTCAGGGGATGCCCACTATCATCAAAAACTTGGTCATTTCTTCTAATTAATTCCCATCCCATTCATGTAAATACAATCTCATGTGAAAGGCAGAAGACTATTAACCTTGAACTAATGTTGGAGACTGAAATAAAGCTTGCGACTCAGCAATTACACATGAATCATTGAGATGATTAGGCATGGCTGATGGTGGCCAAAGCAGCTATTCTGAAGATACTTAATGCAATCTATTTCTTTCACACATATGAGAACACAGAATTGAGGGATGGAAGAGAAACTCGTGCCCCATCCTGAAGTATTTATTTGGTCTTCTCTTGTCACTGTACATCAAACTGCAACATTTAATCAATGGTAAGAAAGAAAGAGAGCACATGCTTCTGAGGGGTAAATTTGCTAAAGTGTTTTGTTTTGTTTTGTTTTTCTGTGAAGGAATTTTAAAGTTGCTATCTATATCACCCGTAATAATTGGTAAGGATAATTTTCATCTATTTTGTTCAAGAACCAAGGGGATAGAGAATGTCCGATCATCTAACTTATTGTCTGTGTATGCCCAGGTCACCTATTTTTTTTATTATTATTTGAAGTTAGAATCAAGGAGACAACAGATTATAGAATTAGCCTTGGCTCATCATTAAGTGATTATTAAAAGACTAATTTTATGGTCATATGCAAGACACTGTTGTGGTGTTATGTTATAGGGATAGAGCAACATATCATGGGGATTGATTTATCATGAATATTCAGAATATGAAAATTAGGCAATTTTCTATTTTTATCATTCACATCTATATTTAATATCAAGTAGAAAAATTTGCACCCTAGTTTGCTCCTCTTTTATTCTGCCTTCTGCCTGTCTGATCTCATTTGAAAAACACAAACATTTATATTTTTATTAAAAAAATATTGTAATGTGTTTTTATTTTTGAGAAAGAGACAGAGAGACTGAGAGAGAGAGAGAACACATGAGCCGATAAGGGCAGAAAGTGAGGGAGAGTCTGGAAACCAAAGCAGGTTCCAGGCTCTGAACTGTAAGCACAGAGCCCGATCCGGGGTTCGAACTTATGAACCATGAGATGGTGACCTGAGCTGAAGTCGGACGCCTAACCAGTTGAGTCACCTAGGCACCCCTATATTTTAATTTTCTTTATTTTTTGGTCAAGAGCAGCATTTGACCAATGAACTCTGGAAGCAGTCATCATGGAAGATAACTTCATTTTTGTTATTCTCAGCTGCACCTGTGAAGTATGTTAGCTACTTCCTTGAGGAATTTTCCCAAAGGTTTTGTGACTCTCTGTTAGATTCCTAAGGCAAATACACACACACACACACACACACACACACACACACGCACAGACAGATATATATATATATATATGGAATTTACTGGATTCTCTGCCTTTTTAAATTGTCCTTAAAGCCAACCATATTTCATTGACCTCTCTGTAAATATCATAATATGAGTATAATATGGATGGTAGGGGCCTTGCACTGTATATTTGTGCTGGTATTCTGATGAGGTAAACCTCACTCAGAACCGAAAAGTGTTAAAGATCAAGTAAAGATGATATGACAATATCTGAATCGACTCGTTATCCATGTGTCTTTATTTCTGCAGGCAGGAATTAGCGTGACTGAGAAATGAGCCACCATGACAAACATCACACAATTCTTGCTCATGGGATTCCCTGATGATCAGCTGTTACAGAGACTTTATGCTGCATTCCTCCTCCTGGGTTACCTAGCAGCGCTGATGGGGAACCTCCTCATTATCACCCTCACCACCATTGACCAACATCTTCAATCCCCCATGTATTTTTTCCTAAAGAATTTGTCTTTGATCGATATCTGTTACATTTCTGTCACTGTCCCCAAATCTGTCATGAACTCTTTGACCAACAACTATTCCATCTCCTTCATGGGATGTGCCTTACAGGTGTTTCTTGTTATTTTCTTTGCTGGCACAGAGTATGCCCTCCTCCTAGTGATGTCCTATGACCGCTACGCTGCCATCTGCTGTCCCCTGCACTATGAGGCCATCATGAATAGAGGTGCCTGTGTGCAGATGGTGACAGCATCATGGCTCAGTGGGGGCGTCTATGGATCCATTCATGTTGCAGGTACCTTCTCTGCCCATTTCTGCGGGCCAAACATAGTGCACCAATTCTTTTGTGACGTCCCATCACTGCTCACACTTGCTTGTTCTGGACAGAAAACTCTAGAATATGCATTTATCATTGGTAGTTGTTGTTTTGGATTTATATGTTTTATTTTATTGATTGTATCCTATGTTCACATTTTTTCTACTGTTCTAAGAATCCCATCTGCCAAGGGAAGAGTGAAAAGTCTTTCCACCTGCCTACCCCACCTCACCGTTGTGACACTGTTTTTCTTTTCTGGGAGTATCACATATTTAGCTAAAAATTTTAAATCTTCATCTTCGGTGAAAGTGTTGATATCAGTGCTTTACACGGTATTACCCCCCATCATGAATCCTGTCATCTACAGCCTGAGAAACTGGGATGTGCAAATGGCCTTGCACAAACTGATAGCTGGGAAACTATTAGGAACACCTTTTTAATTTAAATACATAAAATTTCGTTAAAATGAATAATTTTATTGACAATAATTATTTCCAAAGTGATGCCCCTATTTCCCTTTGCAGGTCCACAAAATACAGTAATTTGTTCTGTATCACGGCTCCAGGGCAAAATTTAACTCTCTTACTTATGTACTGGACTAGGGTACTGAAATATTTTAATTAAATGGTTCTTTCCTGTTTTGATTGTATATCACAATGTTTTACTTGGGTAATATTGTAAACGATTTACACTTATCATAGTGTTCATACACATTATGATCACACAATCTTTTCAGGGCAGTCACAAAATATGGCCCCTTTTACTTTTATTCTAGGAAATACATTTCATATTTAAAGTAAAATTGAGGTTACAGAATTCTTTTTTTATTATTCATAAATAACCAGGTTTACTTACTAATGGCAACTCTGCATTGGAAAATTTTTCTTGTTTTCTCAAGTTATTTGCATAAATCTTAAGATTCAAATTTAGAGATTCTTTTTGGTTATGTTAAATATTTTTTGGTGGGTATCAGGTGAAATCCATCAAAGAGTAAAATTGCTGTGGTTACTGATCATTCAAGAATTAAGAATGTCTAAAGACGATGATGAAACATTCATCTCAAAGACCTGGTTCAAAACAGAATTTCAACAGGAATGTTTTATTTTATTAAATAAACATAAAATTACCAAACATTGAAATGATTTTGAACACATCTCTTAAATCTCTTTTTTTTCCTTTTCTACTTTTTTCTACCTTTTCTCATTCCTCAATTATTTTTTTTCTTTCCTCTTATGTATTGTCTTCTTTTCATTTTATTTTTCCCTATTTCTATTTTTTTCCTTTCTTGGTCTTTTTTTTGTTCAAAACAGAATATTTTTTCTTATATCTATTCAATTATGAATTTCCCTCAAACTATTTTATATTCTACCTCTCTTCCCACTCAGATTACCTACTACTTACTAAAAACATAATATTTCTACCTTTTTTGGTGATAATCTTGGTATAGAAATAAACACCAGTGAATCTGATTCCAAATGTTACACTAACCTATTCAACTTCCCTCCTTTGGATTACAATGGCCTATACTTGTTACACGTGTATATACATATACATATATATATACATATATATATACACACATGTATATATACACACACACACATAAATATTTACATATACGTGTGTGTATATATAACATGTATAAAAATGCTTTCTTTTAGTTTACATATATATGTAAAGTTTATACATATATTTAGTTCATATACATACTTAGTTTATAACAATTTAGAATATAAATATCTTTTATCTCCTTGTCATTTTAATGTAATAACATAAAAAGCATTATTCCTTGAGCATTTTAAAACCTGTTTTGGGAAGAGAATATTTAAGCAAAATACTGAACTTTCATATTTTTTTTTGAAATATATGATGTTTCATATCATTATATACTCATTTTACGATTATTTGATAGAAAGTTTTAGGCTTTCCTGGTATTCAGTTCCGTTTTTTCTGCTTTATGTTTACTTTATTCTTCCAGTAATTCTGGTTGATACTTGGTGTAATCTTGGACTCACGTGTTCTCTCTTTCTGCCATATTAAATAACTCAGCCATAATCTTCTCTCTTTTCTAAAAGTATATCAAGGAACTGAGCACTTCTTACAAATTACAACACTACCAACCAGAGATACACCCCTATCACCTGTCATTCCAATTCTGCCACAGCAGAGACATTGAGTACTGGCTTCCTCCCTCTCCTTCCTTCAGTCATTCTAGATTAGAGCGAAGGGTAAAACCAACACTAATGTCTCCTTGGGTCACACAAGGATAAGCCAAACCCTGTGTTCTCCATTGCTTTTCACCTTTGGTGCTTCTCGGATTTGAATTTTCCCACTCAAATGTAGTGTTCTCAAGGCTCAGGTGGCAAATATACCTTGTCCTTGATGCTTCTTCTGGCGGAATACTTTTTTTTTTCCAGGTATATTTTAGTTTTGTCCTTACTTGCGATTCCTTTTCTGTGGCATTCATAACTCACAGAGCAATGGTCATCCTACCACTGCAACACTTGCTCACTTTTCCTTCTCCATTTTCCCCTCCCCACTGTTTTGGATAAGATATCTAGCAATTGTTTGGGCATTTTTCAGAATGCCCTCATACTCACACACCAATCTGAAACACTCTAAACACCTGGCCAAGTCTCCAAATATGAGGGTGGATAGCAGGCAAGGGATTTCCCTCAGACAAAAGGCTTTCCTCCCGCATGGTTCATTTACCCAGTTTTGATTTCCTCCTGTTTGGCTTACAATGGCTGGAAGTTGAAGTGACTGTAAAGTATCTCCCAAACTAAAAGACATTGAGGCTGAAAAACAAATCAGGGCACTCCATACAGTTTTTTATAATGAGTTTATTCAGGGCCACTTACTAACAGAAAAGGTTGACCAGCAACAGTCCAGCTATATAGTTATTCTCTGCAAAGTATAGACCTTAATCTAAAATTTTAAAAAATGAGAGGACATTTGGAATGGTATTGTAACAATATGAATGTCTTCATCTGCATTTCAAAGGTCTCATATGCACCTAATTAACATGTAATATTTAATTAGATCTCATAACATCACTTGTACATCAGGAAGAGGAGGGATGATGTTATATTCAACAAATATGTAGTAGTAAAGCAAACCTCTCCCATTCCAGATTGCTGGACATTTCTAAGGAATGTATATTAATGTCCAAGGGGCCCCCAAACACAAAGCCTCAGGGGGGACATCAACTGGTTGTGAACAAGTCAGGGAGCTAAAAATGGAGTCACTATTATCTCTCATACATTTCTCAAACCATTCCAAATAAATAGAGGAAGCAGGAAACCTTCCAAATGCATTCTTCAAGGCCAGCATTACCCTGACACCAAAACCAGACAAAGACACTGAAAGCAAAACGAAAGGAAACAAAACAAAGGAAACAAAATGAAAAACAGGCCAACATAGCAACAAATATGCTCAACAAATCATTAGTGAACCAATCTAACAAAACACTAGAAAAATTACTGTGTTTAATTCAGGAGTGCAATGATAATTCAATATTTGTAAACTAATCAACACAATACATTCATTAACAAGCAAAAGGATTAAAGCCATATTGTCTTAATAGATGCAGAAAAAGCATTCGACAATGTACAACATTAATTCGTGATTAAAAAAAAAAAACTCACAATGCAGTAAGTTTGGAGGGAACATACATCAACACGATAAAGGCCTTATCTGAAAAAGCAAAGTAAACATCATACTCAAAGGTGAAAAAATGAGAGGTTTTTTCTCTAATATCAGGAACAATACAAAGATATCCACTCTCACTCCTGTTATCGAACATGGTACTTAAAATCCAAGCCACAGGATAGGGAAGAATAGAGAAGAAATAAAAGGCGTCCGAATTAATAAGGAAGTAGTAAAACTTTCACTATTTTCAGCTGGCATAAAACTATATATATAAAACACCCTAAAGACTCCGCTAAAATATACTAGAATTGATAAGTTAATTCAGTAAGTCATAGGATAAAAATTAACATACAGAATCTGTTGCAATTCTATATGCCAATAATCAAGTAGAGGAAAGAGAAATTAAGAAAACAATCTCATTTGCAATTGCACCAACAGAATAAAATCCCTAGGGATAAACTTTGCCAACGAAGTAAAACACCTTTACCATGAAAAGTTTAAAACACTGACAAAAGAAATTGAAGATAACACACAAAAAATGCAATATATGTTTTGCCCAGGTGTGTATTTTGCTTTTTTAGGATGCACTTTTCTGAATATTTCTGTTAAATTCACCTTTTCCAATGAGTTTTTCAAAGGTATTGTTTCCTTGTTGACTTTAAGATTGGATTAAACGTTCCTAGATGGAAGTAGGTATTAAAGTCCCCTTGTGTTATTGTGTTACTATGGATTAGTTCCTCTATGTTTGTTGTAAACAGTTTAATATATTTGAGTGCTCTCTTGCTAGGTGCATAAATATTTATTATTTATTGTTGGATTGGGTCCTTTATTATTAAATGTCTTTCTCTATCTCTTGTTACAGTCGTTGTTTTAAAATCTATTTCATCCAAAATAAAGAACTTTTTGGTCTGGTATATGTATTGCTAGTTTGTCTTTGTTTTGACATTTATTTTCATGAAAAATAATTTTACATCCCCTCACTTTAAATCTGCATATGTCTTTAAGTCCGAAATTACTCTCTTTTAGGCTGCATAAAGATGGGTTTGGTTTATATTTTTTGTAAATACATTCCAGGGTATTACTGATAGATATGTATGCATTGACTTTTATTTCTTGTTTTGTGTTTTTCTTTCTGAAGGTTTATCTGATAATTTTTCCCCCTTTCTCTCTCTTTCATGGTTTGCTGGTTTTCTTTGATCATATATTTGGCTGTTGTTTCTATTTATTCTTTGCTTATCTATTATTGGTTTTTGATTTGTCATTACCATTAGGATAGCATATAACATATTCTGCACATAGCAGTCAATAGTAAGTTGATGGTTGTTTTGGTTTCAACCCATTCTTTATTCCTATCCTGCAACATTTTTAGGTATAGAGTGTCATATTTTTGTATCCTTTCATTTTTCTAGTTCCTTTAGTGAGTTTTTTTTTTTTTTTTACAGAAATACTTATTTTGACTGCTTTTGTGTTTCCTACTTTCATACTATAGTTGTCATCTCTCCTTTCCTCCGCATAAACATTTCTGGTAGGACTGGCTTAGTGGTCATGGATTCCTCTAGTTTATGTTTGTCTGGGAAACTCTATCTCTCTTTCTACTCTGGATAGAGAATTCTTAGTTTCAAATTTTTACCATTCGGCACTTTAAATATACCATGCTACTCCCTTCCAGCTTGCAAATTATCTGCTGAAAAATCTACTGATAAGCTTATGGGATTTCCCTAATATGTTCCTGCCTTCTTTTGTATTGATGCCATATATTTTTTCTTTATCACTACATTTTGTCATCTTAATTAAAATATGTCTAGGTGTAGATCTACTTTTGTTGATTTTGTTTGAGACTGTGTGCTTTGGATTTAGATATCTAATTCCCTCCCCAAATTAGGGAATTTTTCAGCTAAAAATAATTTTTCAAATACGTTTTTTGTTTCTCTTTCTTCTTCTTCTGAGATCTCTATAATACAAATGCTATCATTTTTGATGGAGTCACTGAGTTCTCTAAGTCTATTCTCATTTCGCATAATTCTTTCCCTCCTTTATTCAACTTTATTACTTTCCATTACTCTAACTTCTAGGTCTTTACTTCCATCTCTCTGCTTCTTCCAGCCTAATGTTCTAGGCTGTTCTAATTCTATCAGGTGTGTTTCTCATTTTGTTTTTGAACATTGTATTTCTGTTCCGTTATTCCTAATCTTTGCGTTAAGTGTCTCACTGATGCATTGTATTTTTTCTCAGGTCCAGCAAGTATCTTTATGGTCATTCCTTTAAATTCTGTATCTGGTATGTTACTTACATACGCTTCACTTTGATCTCTGGGCTTGGCCTTGTCCTGTTCTTTCATTTAGGAAAATTTCTTTATCTTCTTATAGTGCCTACGTCTCTGTATCTGTTTCTGTGTGCTAGGAAAGTCAGTCACATTCACTGTTTTTGAGGGTAACGGCCTTATGAAAAAGGTGTCCTTAGTGTCCTGCCACATTATGTCCTCTGTTCTCCATCATGTCATGTTTTATGGAATGTCTCCAATGTGTGCTGTGTCTACTCTGCTGTGTGTTATAGTCACTTTACTTTTCAGGTCAGAGGCTCTGCAGAGGTTATCTTTGCCTGTTGTGGGTGGTATTTTTCCCTGACCTGAATGGGGTGAGTTTTAACAACGTATGCTCTGGCCCGCTTGTGAAATAGGAGCTGTCACCACCTTTGCCAGAACTGAGGTCCTGCAAAACTCTTGGATCAGGAAATGCAGTTTTGGCAGGGGCTCATTCTGGTCTTCTATGGGAGCGAGCTCACCATGCTGAGACTGAGGTAAGTGTGACTAGCAAGGGCAGTTCCACCAGAGCAGTGGAGGGTGGAGGCTTGGTGTAAGCCAGTTAGGTAGCAAGTGTTGGTGCTGCACTGGTTCCTGCAGGTGACCCTTGCTTATGCTGAAGTGCGGGGGAGAGAAACTGTACCTACCAGTTTTGTTTGTCTGTTTGGAGGAGTCTCTTCATAAATGTTACTTCTCGGGGACATACCCTGAGATGAGTAAGTATCCTCCCCACTGTGTGCCCCAAGTGCTGCTTAGATTACTATTTCTATACTGTGTATGTACAGGCTTTCTCTGAGTCCTCTCTAAGAGCAGTCCTATGTTTTCTGGGCTCTCCTCCAGCCAGGCTTGCTGACACTACAACACCAGACTTTAAGCTCTTCTCATTGGAAGACTCACAAAATTTGACCCTTGTCACTTTCCACACCAATTTTTAATGGGATTTGTTGCCCTGTGTGGACTCTCCTGTGTGGTAGACGATCTTTCCTCTCTGACTAAAGGTATCTCCCCACCATGGTGGTCAGGAACCATTTCTCTCCCAAACCGCATCTCTACACTTCCTATCTTCTTCAGTAGGGCTTCCTCTCTACCTTAAGTTGTGGAGTTTCTTCTGTCAGTCTTCAGGTTGATTATTGGGGTATTTAGGTATTGTTATCTAGTTGTATTCATGGGATGAGGCAAACCTGGGTTCCTCCTAATCCACCATCATCTTCCCTTCTCCTAGTCATCTCAATTTATTACAGATTCTATTAAATTGATTCAAAAATGTGTGTGAATTTCTACTACCAAGCGACAAATGTTTTCCTTTATCCCAAACCTTTAACCATAGATAATTTGTAATCACTTTTTATCTTTATGTAAATGTGAAAAGTAGGAGTAAAATTACATTTTTATTATAAATTGCATACCAGTGAGTATCAGTTGATTTAGCATATCATTTCTTTTGTGAAATAAATATTTTATTTATCTGTGTTTATTTTCTATTTAATATTATAGGATTTTATATATATGCAATAATATTCATATGTGTGCTTTATATATATTCACACTATAGTATATATATATTATGTATTTATTCACCATATGGAATGTTGCAATTTTTTTCTAAACCTAAAATATTTATGATTAAATTCAGTCCATAATACATACAAATATACAAAAATAACAATAAAATAAAGACTTATTAGATAATTATCCATATAACTGGGAGTAGACAAGGTTGAGAACAATTCCTGTGCTCAGTATTTAAAATGATGAGGTTTATAATCAGTGAAATTGATCGGGATATGATATTAAAAGTTATTAAATTGGAAAGGAGAAAATAAACCTTCTATTCTTATAGATGTCTTATTTGCTAAATAACAAAACCCAAAATTATCTATAGTCAAACTTTATTTTATTTATTTAGTTTTTAATGTTTATTTTAATGTTTTTTTAATGTTTATTTTTTAGTGAGAGAGAGAGAGAGGGAGAGACAGAAAGAGATAAAGTGCAGTGTGGGAGAGGCAGAAAGAGAGGGAGACACAGAATCTGAAGCAGGCTCCAGGCTCTGAGGTGTCAGCACATAGCTGACATGGAACTCAATCTTGGGAACCACAAGGGCATGACCTGAGCAGAAGTCTGACCTGTACCTAAGTCACCAGATCCCCACAATGAGTGCTCTTCTTAATACTCATCACCTGCCGGGGATCTAGAGGCCACGGCCCTGGTAACAATGCCCAGGGTGAAGAAGTAAGACCCAAGGCCCAGGAGGCCGGGAGCCTGGACCCCTGCTGGTGGGCGGAGGTGTCCTAAGGCAATTATTAGGCCTTAGGTCATAAAAGTTATGGATTTTGATCTCCTCAGTTTGTTTGGTCCTAAGAGGATGGCTGGTTAGCCAGTGAAGGTAAGTTTCCTCAGAAGAGGGACAACCTAAGACACGCACAGCCGCAAAAGGGCCATCAGGAGGTAAATTCATGCCAGGCCTACGATAAGGACATTGGGTCTGTAAGAATCCCTGCACTCAGGGTTATGATAATATTGAAGAAAAGTCCCTGCTAGCAGCAGCTGCAGAGTGAAGTCAAAGAGGGTCTTACAGCATCCCCTCCGCTAGCCAATTAATGCTGCTGGTTTTATTCCTCTTAATAGGTTTAGAATATAGAGAGATAGAATGTTGATCCATCATGAAAATAATAGGAAAATCATTTAGGAGGCTTTAGTTTACCTCAGGTAATATAGAAAGAATTCAAGAATAAAAAAAATCTCTAATTGTTCTATTAAACCTAAGAATGCAGCTGGACCCTCAGGAATGTGGGAATTGCTGTAGTTTTTGGGTTAAGACATTATTAATGGTCAGTAGATAGTAAATAATCTTAGAGAGTAACTTTAGAAAAAACATGTTTTTCACACAATCCTTCAACTGTAGCCAGAGCCTTTAATTGATATCTGTGTACCTTGTTCTTATCCTTTCAACCCATGATATTCACCACAATGTATCCATTAGTGCAATAGTAGTTGTCAGATACTGGAGAAATGAGTTAATGGGGAGGTATACTTGATACACAATATTAATTTAGTTTCAGGTATAAAACATAGTGATTTTACAAGTTTGTGAGTTATGCTATGCTCACCACAAGTGCAGCTGCCATCTGCTACCATGCAAAGCTATTACATGACCATTGACTATATTTCTTTTGGTGTGCCTTTTATTCCCATGGTCTGTCAGGTCATTTCATAATTGGAAGCCTATATCTCCCATTCCCCTTCACTAATTTTTCCCATTCCTCTCTCCCCTTCCCCTATGACAACTATTAGGTCCAATTCTGCTTTTTGTTTGTTTGCTTGCTTGTTTATGAATTTAGATTTAAAATATAAGTTAAGTTATATGGTAGTTGTTTTTCTCAGTCTGACTTATTTCACATAGAATAACACCCACTAGGTTCATCCATGTTGTTGCAAATGGCAGAATCATATCCATTAAGGGATATAGAGAGAACTTAAACAACTTAATACCAAAAATCCAACTAAAAATTGGACAGAATCGGGGGACCCGGGTGGCTCAGTTGGTTGTATGTCCAACTTCAGCTCAGGTCATGATTGTGATCTGTAAGTTCGAGTGTCACGTTGGCTGACAGCTCAGAGCCTAGAGACTTTTTTGGATTCTGTGTCTCCCTCTCTCTCTGTTTCTCCTTCGCTCATGCTCTCTCTCTCTCTCTCTCTCTCTCTCTCTCATCTCTCAGGAATAAGTAAACATTAAATAGTCTTTAAATGGAGAGAATCTGTGAATGATATACATTATACCAAAGAAGTAATATTGATTGCCAACAGATACAACAAAATTTACTCAGTTTTACTAATCATCAGGAAATATAAATGAAAAACCCAATGGTAGTTATTTTAAATGGGTGTGTAGTTTCAGTTGAGGATACAAAAATCCTAGAGGTGGATGGTAGTGATTGTTGGACAACATTGTAAATTTACCTATTACCACTTACTTACATATTAGAAATGGTTAAAATGGTAAATTGTTGTTTATGTATCTTAACAAATTGAAAATGATAATTAAAATGTTACATAATCTGAGGGTGCCTGGGTAGTTCAGTCAGTTCAGTGTTCGGCTCTTGATTTCTGTGACCATGATTCCAGGGTCATGGGACTGAGCCTTGCATTGCATTATGCACTGAGCGTGGAGCCTGCTTGGGTTTCCCTCTCTGTCCTTCTGCCCCTCCCCCCAAATTGTGTGTGCTCTCATTCCCGGTCTAAAAAATTAAATACATAAGAATGAATAAAATGTTAGATCGTCTGGTTACAGGTTAATCCAAAACTCTTGAACATGCGGTAAGAATAGACACTTGAAAACATTTTACGAAACAATTTAGTAGAATGTATTAAAACTTGATATGACCATATCGTACATGAGCTAATTGCATTTCAAGGGACTTAGTCAAAGAATCATGTAGGCATATCCACAAGGAAAGTACATAAAATGGTGTTAATCATAAGATTACATATGATGGTGAAAATAAACTTGACAAAATACTGAATATCTATAATATAAAAACTAAAAACGGGAAGTCATGCGAAATATTGTTGTATGTAAATTTTAACTTTTAAAATCATGTATGGTGAACATCAGATGATGCATTTTTATGGTTATGTATCCAAAGTCACAGGATGTGTATTGGATTAAACATTCCAAATCTTGCACCTCCTATGGTCCTTGGGAAGACAAGTGGGAGTGTAGCAAGTTTCATTTTAATTCTGGTTTCCTACGTTGCTCGGTATTTTACATGGATAACATTTGTATATGTGCCACTGTTAAAAATGAAAACAAAACAAAACAAAACATAGCAGAACTCAAAGGAAATAAAATAAAACAGCATCCATGTGTTAACATATGTTCCTGAATTAAAATTTCAATTCTTGAATTCAAATGTTCTCTTTTCCATTAAAATATTGATGTCATAACACATCAGTATATAGAAAGGCACACCCTGAATGTATTCGTAGAGTTGTGATATGCTTACGATGGAAAATTGCAAGAAGTAAATAAATTATCGTAATATGTCTGGGTTTTAAAGTTGCCCTCTGGGTCCTCAGGGGATGCTCACTATCATCAAAAACATTGTCATTTCTTCTAATTAATTCCCATCCTATTTATGTAACTACAATCTCATGTGAAAGACAGAAGACTATTAACCTTGAACTAATGTTGGAGACTGAAATAAAGCTTGCGACTCAGCAATTACACAGGAATTATAAAAATGGTTAGGCATGGCTGATGGTGGTCAAAGCAGCTATTCTGAGAATACTTAATGCAATCTATTTCTTTCACACATATGAGAACACAGAATTGAGGGATGGAACAGAAACCCGTGCCCCATCCCGAAGTATTCATTTGGTCTTCTCTTGTCATTGTACATCAAACTGCAACATTTAATCAATGGTAAGAAAGAAAAAGAGCACATGCTTCTGAGGGGTAAATTTTCTCAAGTGGTTTTTTGTTTGTTTGTTTGTTTTTCTGTGAAGGAATTTTAAAGTTGCTATCTATGTCACCTGTAATAATTGGTGAGGATATTTTTCATCTATTTTCTTCAAGAACCAAGGGGAATAGAGAATGTCTGATTATCTAACATTGTCTGTATATGTCCAGATCACCTATGGTATTTTTTTAAATTGAAAGTTAGAATCAAGGAGACAACATATTATAGAAGTAACCTTGGTTTATTATTAAGTGATTATTTATAGACTAATTTTATGGTCATAGGCAAGACACTGTTGTGGTGTTATGTTATAGGGATTGAGCAACATCATGGGAATTGATTTATCATGAATATTTAAGATGTGAAAATTAGGGAATTTCCTATTTTTATCATTCATATCTATATTTAATATCAAGTAGAAAAATTAGCACTCCAGTTTGCTTCTCTTCTATCTTGCCTCTGCCAGTCTGATCTCATTTGACAAACACAAACATTTATATTTTTATTTAAAAAAATTTTTTTTCAATGTGTTTTTATTTTTGAGAAAGAGACAGAAAGAGAGAGAGAGAGAGAGAGACAGCATGAGCTGGGAAGGGCAGAAAGTGAGAGAGACACAGAAACCAAAGCAGGTTCCAGGCTCTGAACTGTCAGCACAGAGCCCGATACAGGGTTAGAACTTATGAACCATGAGATCGTGACCTGAGTTAAAGTCGGATGCCTAACCAACTGAGTCACCTAGGCATCCCTATATTTTTATTTTCTTTATTTTTTGGTCAAGAGCAGCATTTGATCAATGATCTCTGGAAGCAGTCATCATGGAAGATAACTTTGTTTTTGTTATTTTCAGATGCACCTGTGAATTATGTTACTACTTCCTTGAGGGATTTCCTCAAAGGTTTTGTGACTCTCTGTTAGACTCCTAAGGCAAATACACACACACACACGCATATGGAATTTACTGGATTCTCTGCCTCTTTAAATTGTCCTTAAAGCCAACCATATTTCATTGACCTCTCTGTAAATATCATAATATGAGTATAATACGAATGGTAGGGGCCTTGCGCTGTATATTTGTGCTGGTATTCTGATGAGGTAAACCTCACTCAGAACCGAAAAGTGTTAAAGATCAAGTAAAGATGATATGACAATATCTGAATCGACTCGTTATCCGTGTCGTCTTTATTTCTGCAGGCAGGAATTAGCGTGGCTGAGAAATGAGCCACCATGACAAACATCACACAATTCTTGCTCATGGGTTGCCCTGATGATCAGCTGCTACAGAGACTTTATGCTGCATTCCTCCTCCTGGGTTACCTAGCAGCGCTGATGGGGAACCTCCTCATTATCACCCTCACCACCATTGACCAACATCTTTAATCCCCCGTGTATTTTTTCCTAAAGAATTTGTCTTTGATCGATATCTGTTACATTTCTGTCACTGTCCCCAAATCTGTCATGAACTCTTTGACCAACAACTATTCCATCTCCTTCATGGGATGTGCCTTGCATGTGTTTCTTGTTATTTCCTTTGCTGGCACAGAATATGCCCTCTTCCTAGTGATGTCCTATGACTGCTACACTGCCATCTGCTGTACCCTGCACTGAGGCCATCATGAATAGAGGCGCCTGTGTGCAGATGGTGACTGCATCATGGCTCAGTGGGGGCGTCTATGGATCCATTCATGTTGCAGGTAACTTCTCTGTCCATTTCTGCGGGCCAAACATAGTGCACCAATTCTTTTGTGACGTCCCATCACTGCTCACACTTGCTTGTTCTGGACAGATAACTCTAGAATATGCATTTATCATTGGTAGTGGTTGTTTTCTGTTTATATGTTTTATTTTCTTGTTTGTATCCTATGTTCACATTTTTTCTACTGTTCTAAGAATCCCATCTGCAAAGGGAAGAGTGAAAAGTCTTTCCACCTATCTGCCCCACCTCACCGTGGTGTCACTGTTTATCTTTTCGGTGAGCATCATATATTTAGCTAAAAATGTTAAATTTTCATCTTCGGTGAAAGTGTTGATATCAGTGCTTTACACGGTATTACCCCCCATCATGAATCCTGTCATCTACAGCCTGAGAAACTGGGATGTGCAAATGGCCTTGCACAAACTGATAGCTGGGAAACTGTTCAGCACACCTTTTTAATTTAAGTATGTAAAATTTCGTTAAAATGAATAATTTTATTGACAATATTTACTTCCAAAGTGATGCCTCCATTTCCCTTTGCAGGTACACAAAATTCAGTAATTTTTTGCCTAACGTGGCACCATGGCAAAATTTAACTCTCTTACTTATGTAGTGGACTAGGGTATTGAAATATTTTAATTAAATGGTTCTTTCCTGTTTTGATTGTATATCACAATATTTTACTCGGGTAATATTGTAAACAATTTACACATCATAGTATTCATATGCATTATGATCACACAATCTTTTCAATGCAGTCACAAAATATGACCCCTTTTACTTTTATTCTAGGAAATACAGTTCATATTTAAAGTAAAATTGAGGTTACATAATTTTTTTATTATTCATAAATAACCAGGATAACTTACAAATGGCAAGTCTGCACTAGTTCAGCATTGGAAAATTTTTCTTGTTTTCTCAAATTATTTGCATAAATCTTAAAATTCAAATTTAGAGATTCTTTTTGGTTATGCTAGTTACATATTTTTTGGTGGATATCAGACAAAATCCATCAAAGAGTAAAATTGCTGTGGTTACTGATCATTCAAGAATTAAGAATGTCTAAAGACAGTGATGAAACATTCATCTCAAAGACCTGGTTCAAAACAGAATTTCAACAGAAAAGCTTTATTTTATTAAATAAACATAAAATTACCAAACATTGAAATGATTTTGAACACATCTCTTAAATCTCTTTTTTTTCCTTTTCTACTTTTTTCTACCTTTTCTCATTCTTCAATCATTTTTTTCTTTCCTCTTATGTATTGTCTTCCTTTCATTTTACTTTCTTCTTTATTTCTATTTTTTTTCCTTTCTTGGTCTTTTTTTTGTTCAAAAATAGATTTATTTTTTCTTATCTGTATTAAATTATGAATTTCTCTCAAACTATTTTATATTCTACCTCTCTTCCCACTCAGATTACCTACTACTTACTAAAAACATAATATTTCTACCTTTTTTTGTGAGAATCTCAGTAGAGATATAAACACCAGTGAATCTGAGTCCAAGTGTTACACTAACCTATTCAACCTCCCTCCTTTGGATTACAATGGCCTATACTTGTTACACATGTATATATATGTATAATATGTATAACAATGCTTCTTTTAGTTTATATATATATATATATATAAAGTTTATACATATATTTAGTTTATATACATACTTAGTTTATAACAATTTAGAATATAAATATCTTTCATCTCTGTGTCACTTTAATGTAAAAACATAAAAAGCATTATTCTTTGAACATTTTAAAACCCGATTTGGGGAAAGAATATTTAAGCAAAATACTGAACTTTCATATTTGTTTTGGGCATATATGATATTTCATATCATTATATACTCATTTTACGATTATTTGATAGAAAGTTTTAGGCTTTCCTGGTATTCAGTTCCGTTTTTTCTGCTTTATATTTACTTTATTCTTCCAGTAATTCTGGTTGGTACTTGGTGTAATCTTGGACTCACGTGTTCTCTCTTTCAGCCATATTTAATAACTCAGCCATAATCTTCTCTCTTTTCTAAAAGTATATCAAGGAACTGAGCACTTCTTACAAATTACAACACTACCAACCAGAGATACACCCCTATCACCTGTCATTCCAATTCTGCCACAGCAGAGACACTGTGTACTGGCTTCCTCCCTCTCCTTCCTTCAGTCATTCTAGATTAGAGTTAAGGGTAGAACCAATACTAATGTCTCTTTGGGTCACACAAGAATAAGCCAAACCCTATGTTCTCCTTTGCTTTTCACTATTGATGCTTCTCGGGTTTGAATTTTCCCACTCAAATGTAGTGTTCTCAAGGCTCAGGTGGCAAATATACCTTGTCCTTGATGCTTCTTCTGGTGGAATGCTTCTTTTTTTTCCAGCTATGTGTTCACCTTCATGTCCCTTTTACCAAATATTTTCTTTGCTTTATAAATGCTAAATGAAACAGAATTCTGAGTGTGCAATTCTTGTCCATGATCCATAATTTGATGACTCTAAGTTAAAGTAAACACAAATCTAAGATTGAACCTATCTAACACACAATGGGATTAGGTCTGTTGAGTACAGATGAACGACTACATTACAACACAAATCTAAACCTAGTATGATCTTGTGAGTTAGTTTGCATCAAATAATAGTTAGCACATTTCCTTAGAAAGTGGATTTCTGAGATTTTATTTGGAGATGCTGGCCATTTTGTAACCTAAATTTTGAGGGAAAAACTGTTGACAATAACACTGAACCTGCAATTCTAAAATGAAAAATTATTTAATAAATTTAATTAAACCATATTTTATATGATTTGAAAGGAGACGTTTATTTCATCTAAACATAAAGACATAAAGACCGAACATTGGATTCATTATCTGATTAACAAATCACTTTTATATGTGTTATTACATTTCCCCAACATGTGCTCAGATATTTCAGAGTCATATACAAAGTCAATACAATTTCTTAAAGATGTATATTTCACTACATAATATAGAAGTCTATTGATATATCCATAGCCCTTAACCTAATCTTATGAAGAGATTATTTCTAGGCTAATGGTGTTATGAATAAATACCCAAATAATTTTGTACATTTAAAATTTTATTTGCATTTTGGATGATATTTAAAACAGCTATATAAAAATAGAATCAGATACCATATGTTTCCACGAATAGGTGGACTTGGTGAGACTAAGCAAAAACCAGGGGGAGGGGAAGAGGGGAAGGAAAAAAAAGACACAGAGAGGGGGGGAGATAAAACATAAGAGACTCTCAAAGACTAAGAACAAACTGAGGGTGAGGGAGATGGGGGGGGAGAGGGGGTGATGGGCATAAAAAAAGGGCACATGTTGGGATGAACACTGGGTGTTTTATGTAAACCAATTTGAAAATAAACTATTTTAAATTAAAAAAAATAGAATCCTTATCCTTCAATATCAAAGTTATAAAAATGGCTAGCATCTCCAAATAAAATCTCAGAAATTCACTATCTAAGGAAACATGGAGATTTTGAAAATATTGCATTGAATAGATAGACTGTTTCATGTAATATGGGAATTTTAACAATAATAATATGTACAATCTATGAATACAGAGTAACTTTTTTATTTGTGTTTGATTTAACTTCTTATATCAATGTCATAGTTTTAAGTGTGCAAGCCTTTCAGGTCCTTGGTTAAATTTATTCCTAGGTATTTTATTCTTATTGATGCAATTGTGAAATTGTTTTATTAATTTCATTCTCTAACCAGTAATTGTTTAGGTATAGAAATGCAACAAAATTTCAAATATTGTGTGCTGCAGTTACACTGAATTTAATTATTAGTTCTACCAATATTTGTATAATATTTACAGTTTTCTACAGTAATATCATGTTATTTACAAATAGTGAAAGTTTGTTTCATTTCTGATTTAGGTATCCTCTATTTTTTCTTGCCTACTTTCTTTATGTAAGATCGTTAGTTCATGTCGGATAAAATTGGTTAATATGATGTTAGATGAATCATTGTAACATATAGCCTTTATTACTTAAAGGAATCTTCCTTCGAAACTAAATTTATTGATTTTTTATCATGAATGGATAATGAAATTTGTCAATTATTTTTTTTCTGCATCTCCTTAAGTAATCATAAGATTTTTATCCTTCATTGTGGTAATGTGGTATATTACATTGATTGAATTGTTAATGCTAAATCATTCTTGTGTCCCTGGAATAAATCCCACTTGATAATGGTGCATAATCAACTAATACAATGTTGAAAGATTTCTGATTTTGTATTTTGAGAACATATATGTTCTTAATTTTTTAATATAATTTTTGTCAGGTTGTTTTCCATACACTATCCAGTGCTCATCCCCACAAGTGCTCCCCTCAATGCCCATCACCCACTTTCCCCTCTCCCCTACCCCCCCTCAGTTTATTCTCAGTATTTAAGAATCTTTTATGATTTGCCTCCCTCCCTCTCTGTAACTTTCTCCCCTTTCCCCTCCCTCACGGTCTTCTGTTAAGTTTCTCAAGATCCACATATGAATGAAAACATAAGATTATCTGTCTTCTCTGACTGCATTATTTCACTTAAGATAATACCTTCCAGTTCCATCCATGTTGCTACCAATAGCCAAATTTCATTCTTTCTCATTGCCAAGTAGTATTCCATTGTATATATAAACCACATCTTCTTATCCATTCGACAGTTGATGGACACTAGTTTTATTTGGCAATATGTCTATTCAATTTCACTGTCCACTTTGCAAGTGAATTTCTTTTTTTGCTTTTGAATAATATGAATTCTGTATGTATTTTGGATATTAGCATTTTATCAGATACATGATATCCAAATGTTTTCTTCCATTTTGTAGGTCATTCTTTCATTTCATTGATTATTTGCCATGCAAAATTTTGTAAGTTTTATGTATGCAACACAATAATAGTAGAGAGCATTAACAACCCACTTTCATCAATAGACAGATCACCTAAACAGATAATGAAAAAAGACACGATGGCTTTGACACACTGGACCAGATGGACTTAACACACATATTCAGAACATTCCTTCCTAAAACAGCAGAATGCACATTCTTTCTTTTTCTTTTTTTTATATTAATGGTTATATATTTATTTTTGAGAGAGGGAGAGAGAGATGAAACATGTGGTGGTGGGTGCAAAGAGTGGGAGAGAGAGAATCCTAAACAGGCTCTGCAGTGTCAGCACCGAGGCTGACATGAGGCTCTACCTGAAGACTGTGAGATCATGACCTGAGCCAAAATGCGGAATTGGATGCTTCACTGACTGAGCCACCCAGGAGTCTCTGAATGCCACCCCTTCTTGACACTTTTGCTAATAACAGCTCATTAGCTTGACTAATTGAGTGGCACAATATTTCATCATAGTCATTTTCTGACTAGTGGGAATTTCCTCACAGTCATCTTCAGGCTCATGAGAGGCTTGATTCTTCATTTGAATCAAAGGTCATGCCTGTTAATCATTTTCCTCCTCTATCAGAATCATTTTCTGAGGTATCCCAAGCAATAAGGTCCCAATTCTCTTGAGATACAATAGTTCTCACTTTAGTGAGTGGTAGTCTGTGCCCACATATCTTTGCCATTTTACGTGCCATAAATTCCAAGTGTTTTTCCTACCAATGAATTATTTTGTATGTGATGTCTTTATTAGAGGAACATACAGCTGTTACAATCTCTTTCCAAAGACAACATTTCCCTAGCCTGTTCTAGTTTTGTCGTTACTTGTGATTCTTTTTCTGTGGCATTCATAACTCACAGAGCAATGGCCATCCTACCACTGCAACATTTGCTCACTTTTCCTTCTCAATTTTCCCTTCCCCACTGTTTTGGGTAAGATATATAGCAATGATTTGGGCATTTTTCAGGAGACCCTCATACTCACACACCAATCTGAAACACTCTAAACACCTGGCCAAGTCTCCAAACATGAGGGTGGATAGCAGGCACAGGACCTCCCAAAGACAAAAGGCTTTCCCCCCAGCATGGTTCATTTACCCAGTTTTGGTTTCCTCCTGTTTGGTTTGACAATGGCTGGAAGTTGAAGTGACTGTAAAGTATCTCCCAAACTAAAAGACATTGAGGCTGAAAAACAAATCAGGGCACTCCATACAGTTTTTTATAATGAGTTCTATTCAGGGCCACTTACTAACAGAAAAGTTTGATCAGGGAACAACCCAGCTATATAGTTATTCCCTGCAAAGTATGGACCTTAATCTAAAATTTTAAAAAATGAGAGGGCATTTAGAATGATATCAATGATATCGTAGTGAAGTGAATGTCTTCACATGCATTCAAAGGTCTCATATGCACCTTATTAACGTGTAATATTTAATTAGATCTCATAAGATCACCTGTACATCAGGAAGAGGGGGGATGATGTTATGTTTAACAAATTTATGGAGGACTAAAGTAACTCTCTCCCATTCCAAATTGCTGGACATTTCTAAGGTATGTATATTAATGTCCAAGGAGCCTCCGAACACATAGCTTCGGGGGGCCATCAAGTGAATGTGAACAAGTCAGAAGTCTAAAGATGGAGGCACTATTGTAAGCTCTCACACATTTCTCAAATTATTCCAAAAACATAGAGGAAGAAGACACCTTCCAAATGCATTCTACAAAGCCAGCATTACCCTGACACCAAAACCAGACAAAGACACCAAAAACAAAACAAAAGGAAAGAAAACAAAGCAAACAAAATGAACAACAGGCCAGCATAGGTGCAAATATGCTCAACAAAACGTTATTGGACAATCTAACATTACAAAAATTACTACAATCAAGTGAAATTTATTACAGGGGTGCAAGGATAGTTAAATATTTGTAAACCAATCAACATGATACATTTATTAACAAGCAAAAGATTAAAGCCATATTATCTTAATAGATACAGAAAAAGCATTTGACAATGCACAACATCGATTTGTGATAAAAAAAAAAATCAAACAACTTGCAATGCAGTACATGAACACAATAAAGGACATATATGAAAAAGCAAAGCAAACATCATACTCAGTGGTGAAAAACAGGTTTTTCTCTAATCCCAGGAACGATACAAAGATATCCACTTTCACCCCTGTTATCGAACATGGCACTGAACCTCCTAGCCACAGATTCAGACTAGAGAGGAAATAAAATACATCAAAATTAATAAGAAAGTAGTAAAACTTTCATTATTTTCAGATGGCTTAATACTATATATAGAACACCCTACATACTCCGCCAAAATCTACTAGAATTGATAAATTAATTCAGTAAATCATAGGATAAAAATGAACATACAGAGATCTGTTGCAAAACTATATGCCAATAATGAAGAAGAAGAAAGAGAAATTAAGAAAACAATCCCATTTGCAATTGCACCAAAAGAATAAAATCCCTAGGAATAAACTTTGCCAAGAAGTAAAACACCTCTACCATGAAATGTTTAAAACGCTGATAAAATAAATTCAAGATAACGTACAAAAAAATACAAAGATATATGATGCCCAGGTACTGGAAGAACCACCATGTATTGGAAGAACCACAATTGTTAAAATGTCCATACTACCCAAAAAAATCTTAAGTTTTATTGTAATCCCTATGAAAATACCAATAACATTTTTCACAGAACTAGAACTAACAATCATCAAATTTGAATGGAAACACAAAGACCCCAAGTAGCCAAAGTGATCTTGATAAAGAAGAATAAAACTGGATTATCACAACTCAATATTAAAAGATATACTACAAAGGTTTATTAATCAAAACAGCATTGCACTGGCAAAAAAACAGATACATAGATCAATAGAACAGAATAGAGAGCCCAGAAATAAAACTTGGTCTTTATAATCAATAACAAAGGATGCAAAAGTATACAATAGGGAAAACACAATCTCTTCCACAAATAATGTTGGGAAAATTGAACACCCATATGCAGATGAATGAAACTGGACCACTTTTTTACACGACATACCAAAATAAACTCAAAATGAGTTAAAGATGTAAATGTGATACCTGAAACCATCAAACTCCTAGAAGAAAAATTAGGCAGTAAATTTTTGACATTGTCTGGAGAAACATTTTTCTATATATGTGTCTTCAGGTGAGGAAAACAAAAGCAATATATATAAAAGAATGTATCTTTTTAATTTGTAGTTCATATGCATTGCTATAATTAGTTATCCTAAAATGAGAGAACGTACTATAAGATGTTATTATGAGGGAGATTGTCCATTTGCAAATTTCACTCTTGAACACAAGGTAAAGGGCAGGTGAGTAGGCTGGATGCATTTTTAGTTCTACAAATATGGATAAAATTATTGGGCACCAGGAATAACTTGAGGATTCCTAGAATTTCCTAGACAGATTACTTGACCTTTAAAGGGACATTCATCTAATTGCAGATTAGGGAAATATGTCACAATGTATGTGGGCAGTAATTAGTGTCCAGTACTAGGGAAATTTTTTAAATGGGGCATCCTATGAATATAAAGTAACAAATTAAAAGCCCTCTCTACCAAAGCAGTAATCATTCTTCAATATATTTAATTATAAAATGAAAACAATTAAGCTACAGTATGATGTGTATAGTATGCTAGATATTTGTGTAGTAAGTGTTGTAAATTCCTATTTGTTTCATACATCTCTGTCACTAACTTTTTACAAAGAAAAATCTAGGTGAATGTCAAATAAACATGGATCCAAATATAAGAAAGCACTCTAAATTGTTTACCTATGTAGGCAAAAGGAAATAGGGTAGACAAGAAAAATGAAATGTGATTTATAAATGTTTTTCTTCTTATAAAGTACTGATTTTTGATAACCATGACACAATATATTCTTTGAAGTTAAATAAAATAACATTAATTAGGTACTATTAATATATAAACATATGAACTATGTGAAACTTTAACTGAACAATGTTTGAGTGAAAAATACCTGGTGAGTGGAAAATGATGCTGTAGAAAGGGTTGAGCTTTTCCGTGAGTTCAAAGACTACCTCTAGGAAGCGAGTGATGCCTACAAATACATCCTGAAGGAAGAGCAGCACACTGTGATTATGGCTGGGTTTCCAGTGGAGGGACAATATGAGCCATTATGTGTGGGAGAATGAATGTGATAAGCACACAGTGATAAGACAATCTAGGGAGACTTTACTTTTGAAAAAAAAAAAAGGAGCAAGTCAATGAGTGACGGGGCACTAGGGCTCCTTAGTCAGAGTGATTTATTCAGTTTATATTCTTAAAGCATGACGAAGGTATTGATCTGTTTTCAGCAGGGAGGAAACATGTGCTGTGAAATGTCACCTCTCATGTGCATGAGGTTCTCACTGGACTATGACCTGAGAGAAAGATATTCAAATATGGATATGTTGCAGTTCAGATTCTGGCAACGTCTGAGGGCTTGGAAATACGTTCATGCATTTTGAAATAATTTGGTAGCAAAAAGGAGAAATTGTGATGGACTGGCTATAAATAGTGATGGCATAGGAGAACAGTGATGGCATTGGTGTCACACTCTCCTACTTAAATAGTGAGGAGCCATTACACAATATAGTTTTTTCTTTCTTTTTCTTGAGGAGGGTGAAATAAAGCTGACTTCAGTTTTCTACATTTGAAGTTTCACACCCCAAGCTCGCTTTCACTAAGAAACAATCAATGAGAGGCGCACCCGGGTGGCTCAGCTGGTTAAGCGTCCAACTTCAGTTCACGTCATGATCTCGCTGACTCTGGTTTTTAGCCCCACATTGGGCTCTGTGCTGACAGCTTCAGAGCCTGGAGCCTGCTTCATATTCTGTGTCTCCCTCTCTCTCTGCCCTCCTGGCATTCATGCTCTGTCTTTCTGTCTCTCCCTCAAAAAATAAATGAACATTAAAAAAATTTAAAGAAATAATCAATGAGACAAATAGAGATTTTACATGAAATCCAAGAGCTAGCATTTCAAAGAAACACATAAGTAAAAAATTGATATAAAAATTTAAAGGTAACACTTATTCTTTTTAAAAATTACTCTAAATATTTATTTTTGAGAGAGAGACAGAGAGAGAGAGAGAGAGAGAGAGGGCACAAGCATAGAGGGGCAGAGAGACAGGGAGACAGAGTCAGAAGCCAGATCCAGGCTCCCAGCTGTCAGCACAGAGCTCAATGTGGGGCTCTAACCCATAGTCCACGAGATCATGACCTGAGCCAAAGTCAGACGCTAAACTGACTGAGCCACCAAGCCACCCCAAAGGTAACATTTATTCTAAGACATTTACACCACAATGAAAGCTACAATCAGACTGATAAGATGTTTACAAGTTCCTAATTAAGGGAAGTTTCTTAAATACTTATATAAATTATCTCTATATATGTTGTCATCTCTGTTCACAAAAGTATATGTATCAAAATGTCATTACAACTTAGAAAATGGTAAATAAATGTTCTCTAAGATATTTCTCATCTCCTTTAGATTTCGTGAAGTTTCATAAAACACACTTATAGTCATAATCAAAATAAAATTAAATATTATTTGACTTTTATTTTGATGTTCCCCCCCTTTTTATATTTTAAACTCATTTTTCTCTTTTTTAAACTCACATTTGCATTTTGTTTTATGCTGTTACACTGTTTTATGAAGTTTACCAGCATGATAGATTTTTAGATTCCATGATAATTTACTTTAATGAATCCTGCTTAAAAGCGTATTAGAATTACATCTTTGCAATGAATCTACCTTGGCTGCAGTTTTTGAAAGTAAGACCAAAGAAATTACAAAAATATGACAATGGGATAAAAATGAATGGATAGAACGAGCAAGCTTTATCTGTATGTGTTTAAGTTGTAGTTGGAGTAAGTAACATATGCTCTTTCATGAATGTCTCAAGAACACACTTGGCCTCAAGTTGGCTCTAGCATTAAAGCAAATTCAGATTCTGGGGCACCTGGGCGGCTTAGTCAGTTAAGCTTCCGACTTCAGCTTAGGTCATGGTCTTCACTGTTCCTGAGTTTGAGCCCCGCTTCTGGCTCTGTGTTGACAGCTCAGAGCCTGGAGGTTGCTTTGGATTCTGTGTCTCCCTCTCACTCTACTCCCTCACTCACTCACACTCTGTCTCTCAAAAATAAATAAATGTTTAAAAAATAAAAAAAAGATTAAAAAAACCCAGAGCTTTGGGTTGACTAGCATAAGAAATGAAGGGAAGATATAGATATATTTTCTGCCAAAATTCTGAATTAATAATATAAATAATTCTCTTTTCTGTTGTGGGTGGTTAAGAACATGTCACCCAAAATATGTCACTTTAGCATATTGGCTATTTTTAACTGAAGGCACTTGGGAAACAGAATCTGCAGAAAGGTTCTCTGACTTCCCTGTTTCCATCTAAAAATAGGTCATAACATTTCCTAATGAAACGTGCATACCCTGCCCCAGGAAGAAAACATTCTTACCACTGCAGAATGTGAGTTGATCCCAAACAGCACCTATAAAACAAACCTATTATAATAATACTTGCACTGGTTTAGTTTTCTCCATATAGTTCCTGGCACTTTTCTGTAATTTAATGATCAAGCCTATTTGTCTTGTCACATACCCACAATTTAGCATTTGTTAAAAAAGATATATAAGCTTTTGGGTCAAAATATTTCTTCAGGTTCATTCTCCTTTTAAAGTCACTCATGTGCACAAGGAAATTAAAATAAAATGTATATGCTTTTCTTCTGTTAATCTGTCTCATGTCACTTTAATACTTACTTTTAGCCACAGAACCTAGGAAGGTAGAAGGAATTTTTTCCTCTCTTGCGTTAAGATGGCATTCAAAACTGTAGTGCGTTGATACAGAATATTTCCCTGTTACTGTGAGAGTTTTACATAGCTTTTGATATTTTGAAGGAAAAGGAAGGGTTAGAAAAAATGTTGATGTATGACACAAGTTTTTTCTTTATATGAATAGGTAATTTAGACAATATTTTCCCATGAATGTATTCTGTTTTAAAAATAACACCTAATTAGGAATTCAGGAAAAATATTATACTCTTGATATATACTAGAAAAAGACACAGCAAGCTTTAAGAAAATTGTAAGCATTGGCATGTATAAAACATTACTGATTTTTTTAATATATTCTTGCCATTAAAAATAGATTATTCAAAGTCTTGGTTGCCTAAAATAGTGTGTCTAGTGATTTCATTCAAGAAGTCTGGGTTAGATTTGCCTTTCTATTCTAACAAGTTACCTGATCATCCAGGTGCTTTTAGTGCACTGACCACACTTCAAATGGAAAGAGTTGAGGAGGTGATCAATTGGAAAACACTTATCCTAAAAAGCTTTGAAGAAACTTATTTCCTCTGGCACTCTTGAGATCCCTTTTGTTATTAAACTGTATTTTTACTAATTGAAAAATATAAAGCTTCTTAATTAACAAAGGAAGGTAAACATAGGAAAGGTTTGTGTCCCTATTTTCTACTTTTTCTTCTCTCCTGAATTGATTTAATTTATTCTGACATGATTGTCTGCTTGAAGATTTTATAAAAATACAAGAGTTGATACTTGTTTTACCATGTTAGATATCCTATTATTGTATTGTCCAGTACTAAGTTTTTCCTTTCTTTCTCCTTCCACTTCCTATCCGTGTTAACCTCTGCTAATATTTTGAAAGTAAGTTATCAAGAAAAATATGAATTATATATAATATTTTACAATTTTTCTAATGAAATTTTCCATTTATGTTTATATGCATAACTTAAAAATCCATTAGTTTTTTTTACATTTATTTATTTTTGAGAGACAGAGTGTGAGTGGGAGAGGGGCAGAGAGAGAGAGGGAAACACAGAATCCGAAGCAGGTCCAGGCTCTGAGCTGTCAGCACAGAGCCTGACATGGAGCTTGAACTCACAAACCCTGGGATCATGACCTGAGCCGAATTTGGATGCTCAACTGACTGAGCCACCCAGTTGCCCCAAAATTCCATTTTAAAAATAGTGTTGGCTTATCATATGTATGTAATATATTTTTATTTACTAAGTTATAGTCAGATACAAAGTGATATGTTTATAACAGTATGACTGCGAGATAGAGTAACACTGCTCAATTCAAAAGAAACAATCTTTGGTCCATGGTTATCGATAAAGTTCAAATTATAAAAATACTCAACTGAAATATGGGACTAAATTAGACTACTTTCCTATTGTTAATGACGTGTGGGCAGGGAGCTTGTGTGATTTATCTCTTTATCACTATGGCACTGTACTGACATTCTTAAACATAGCAATTACAGAATATCTATTGCAGTAGAATTCAAAGCAAAATGTAAAGTGTGGATACATGTCCAAATTAGGTGATATCGACATTACAATGTACTTTTCAATACTTACCATTTGCAAATGTGGTTTGGGAACCCATTCTAAATTGATTATTTTAGAGTATCTCTCAAATTATTCATATATCAGACCAAGAGCAATCTCTTTTGTGATAGAGCTTTTCTGAAAGCTTTCTTCACATCTTTGTTTCTCAGGGTGTATATAAGAGGATTTACCAATGGGGTAACCACACAGTAGAACACTGAGATCACTTTACCAATGGTGAAGTTGTATTTGGCTGGAGGGCGAACATAAGCAAAGATAATGGTGCCATAATAGATCGATACTACAGTGAGATGGGAGGCACAGGTGGAGAAAGTTTTCTTCCGAGCCTCCCGGGAAGACAGCCTGATTATTGTGACCACGATGTGTCCATATGAGGACATAGTGAGAAGGAAAGAACTTAGAATCACAACAGAGCTACACGTGTAGCCCAAGGCCTCCACCAAAAATGTATCTGAGCAAGACAGTTTAAAAATGGGGTCTGAGTCACAAAAGAAATGGTTGATCTTCTGGGGCCCACAAAAGTTTAGGTGGGAGATGAGTATGGTAGGTAGAAGAGGGGCGATGAAGCCCCCAAACCATGATCCAGCTGAAAACCGCAGGCACACCTGAAGACTCATGAGAAGTGAATACCGTAAAGGGCTGCAGATGGCCAAGTACCGGTCATAGGCCATCACTGCCAGCAGGATGCACTCTGTAGCTCCCATGGAGAAAAAGAAGTAGTACTGGGTTATACAACCAGAAACAGAGATGGTAACAACCTGTGCGAGGCAGGTGGCCAGCAGCTTAGGCACCGTGACTGTGGTGTACCAGATCTCCAGGAATGACAAATTTCCTAAGAAAATGTACATAGGTGTTTGGAGCGTGATATCCGTGAGAACAATGAAAATAATGAGGGTGTTTCCCACGAGGGAGAGCAGATACACAGTGAGAAATACCACAAACAAAGTGAGTCGCAGATAGAAAACACCTGAAAACCCAAGAAAAATGAACTCTGTCACTGCTGTTTGATTTTTTCCATCCATATCTCATTGTCTGATCTGAAATAAAACAACAAAGCTCAGAATATGGAGGATAAGCAAGAATGGAATATTTGTGTATTCATTTATTTCCTTATGGTCATTCACTAATAATAATGAAAGTTAACGGTAGCATACTTGGTACATTTGTAAACATTTTCCATAGATTAGCTCACTTAATCTGCAAAATAAATCTCCAAAGTAATACTCTAACAATCCACTTCACAAATGAAGAAACTAAGAGAGTAAATTGTTTTGTCACAGTTACATCACTTTAAGTGAGAAGGCAGATTTTGTACCCACGCAGGTTGTTTTAAAAGACTGCATTCCAAGATGGTATATAAAATGTGGCTAATGGGAGAACATAGCTTTGTTCTATTGCTGAGGAACTAACATCCTTCCTAGCCTGTCCACCAGTAAAGACTGGTGAACATAACAGCACTATCAGAGGCCAGTAGGTAGGGAAAAGAGACCTTTAGAATGCAGCTCCTTGTCCATGCCCGTTGCCTTATGAATATAAAGGATTGCCTACAATTTTAACTCAGTGACCTTCATTGTATGTCATAACTTAGGTTTTGGTGAAAGATTAGTATATGAGTTCTCCAGAAAAACAAACAAACAGTAGAATTCAACGTAAGTATGGAGGTATTTTGTCCATAAATATTATGTTAACTTTCCTAATCTTGTTTAATTTTTGAATCTTTGTATTCATCAAATTTTCTATAGTGTTTAGGAGCAGTCAAGTAAATAATTTCAAAGTTAGAAGTGAATTTCTCCTTCAATTTGCATATTTGTTTCCATAGCTTGACTATTGAGAAGGCAGAATTAATGTGAGATATAATTGTGTATATCCCAATTACCAAAAATTTAAGTGTATAATAATATAGTTATGTTAAGTGTTCTTGTCAGAATTAAGAAAATCTACAGAAATCTTGTTTTTAGAGAAACAAAGTATTTCAATGAGTGTATTCCAGTATACATGTACACTAAGACCAAAATATCCAGATGTAAATAGAAAGTTAGACTAGATAAATTATTAGTACCCGTAACAAAAACTTTCTTTTACATATAAGTCTCTCTCTCTCTCTTTCTCTTTCTTTCTCTCTATCTCTCCATATCTCTATCTTCTGTCTCTATTGTCTATTTAAAAGTTTCTTTAAGTCCCAATTGTAAAGATATAAATTTGATATCTCTTAAATCACAATAAAAAAGAAGCTGAATGCAATGTGAATTGCATTCACATGTACAGATCTAGGTTAAAAATTTATGGAGGTTTTGGATGATAAAATTCTATTGAAATATGTTTATAAATTTTATGCCACAACATTAATGGTCTCTGTAGCACGATGTTGATGTAGGAGAATTTTTTAAAGATATATATTATAAAAATTACTAGTTAGACCTGGTTGAAAAGTCAGGTTATGTTTATATGGTCAAGAAATATTTTATTTGTCCTGTTAAGACAACCAATGTATATTAAACCTTAAAATCCTAACATTTATTCCAACAAAATAAAATTGCACTTTTTGGAGGCTAAACCACTATTTGAAAAGGTTTTGAAAAATAATATGGCTAGAAATCAATGTAGAATTTATAATTTAATAAAATTTTTGAGGAAAAATGGACTAATTTAAAAATTATATATTATTGGGTTTGTTTATGTCGTTCCATAAGAAAAAAAATACACATTTATATTATTTGTGTAAGACCAAGAGTCCAAGGTATCTCTCATTGACATTGTGAAAAAGATATTGATTCTTTTTCTCCTAGTATTAATATTAAGAAAAAAATAACTATTTGTTAATAACATATGTAGAACTTTCACAATAGAATCAGATGAACATTATTCTAAAGAGAAAAATCCCTTTTTATTTTTTAAAACTACGGCAGTTATCTAATTCTACCTTTAGCCAAAAAGAAAAAAGTTTATGCACTCTCCAGCTGTATATAATCTTAGGAGAAAACTGGATGATAGAGAAATTAATTTTAATCACTAAACACTTCTATAACAATAAAATAATATTTAAATATGAATAGGATCTTATTTATACTTGTTATTTATCTGGTGATTTTAATTGATAAACTATAGTTTCTCCTCCTACAGACCAAATGAATGCCTGAGGAGGTGTATTGCCTTAGATTAAAGAAATAATCCAGGGGTGCCTGGGTGGCTTAGTCAGTTAAGCATCTGATTCTTGATCTCAGCTCAAGTCATGGTCTCCATAGTTCATGGGATCGAGCCCCACGTTGGGGTCCATGTTGACAGCACAGAGACTGCTTGAGATTCTCTCCCTCTTTCTCTGCTCCTCCCCCCCTTCCAAATAAGTAAACTTAAAAAAAAAAAAGAAGCAATCTAAAACTTTGCAAGTCCTCTTAGATAATAATCCCATATATACTCACAGCCAATGCTCTGGTTATTTTTCAGAAATGAAATGCATTAGTTAAATTTTCTTTAAAATCTCCTTTCTCAGAAAGGCTATGTTTTAGACTCTACTACATTTAATTAATTAAATCATAAGGGAAATTAGCTAAGGAATCTCCCCACTGCTATGTCATTGGCTCTGGCATACCATCTATGCTACAGATAAACACCAAATTCCTCCCCCCCACCCCTCCACCCCCCGTTTAACTCCTGTGGCCAGGTGGCAGGGAGAACATGGTCTGAGATCCCTCGTGTAAAGAAGAATTAGGATTTCATCAGTCTTGAGCCTTGGAAAGCTGTCTTCTTCCTGGGGACATATACATAGATTCCCTTAAGATTTTTCTTTAGTGCAGGTCAGAGTATTCTCCCCTTGGGGCAGAAGGAAGTACAAACCAACTATGGGAAGCATTAGAAAAGTCTTCACAGTAACTGAAGGAAAAGTCTTCTAAGTGGCTTTATTAGTTGTCACTATTCATAGTATTCAGTCTTCCAAAGAAGATTGTATATTTGTATTTCTCAGTATTTCAGCTGCTGCTTGGCATGGCCAAGAAGATAGTATTCTTTAACATGGAAAGTACAAACTCAGGATTTAAAAGTCTCCTTCCCAATAATATAACTAGACAACAAGCAAATCAAAAAAACATTCATTTGACAAATATTTACAGCAAATAACTCAAGTAAAAGGTATTTACTGAGTATGTGTGGAAAGTAGTATTGCCCAATTGAGTAGATTCCAAGATTGAGACATTTCACAAATGATATACGATAATTCCTTTACTCTTAGATGACCTTTAAAACATACATCATTTCTAGGCTATTGGTCATACAAGTAAATCTTTAATTTTAATCTATAAATTCGTATTTCATATATTTTTAAATTTTTATTCAACTATAATTAATATAGTGTTATTTAGATTTGAATCATTACATTGTACATTGTAATGATTCAAAAATTACATACATTTCTCTGTGTTGGCCAAGGCAAGATTGCTCTCAATTCTCTTTACTTTTTTTGCCCATAAATCCACCCTCTGGCAAGTACCACTTTGTTTTTATTTAAGAATCCATGGTGTTTTTTCTTTGCTTGTCTGTTTTTCTTGTTTGTTTTGTTGCTTCAATTCCACATATAAGTGGAATCATATAGCACTTGTCTCTTTCTGATTTACTTCATTTAGCATTATGCTCTCTAGGTCCCTCATTGTTGTTGCAAATGGCAGTATTTTATTATTTTTTATGGCTCACTAATATTCCACTAAATATATATACCACATTTCTTTACCATTTATCCATCCATGAACATTTTCATATTTTACTACTTTTAAATAGTGTTGTTATAAACACAGGGTTTCATATATATTTTTAAATTAGCATTTTGGGGGAGCCTGGGTGGCTCAGTTGGTTAAGCGGCCAACTTCAGCTCAGGTCATGATCTCACAGTCTGTGAGTTTGAGCCCCGCATCAGGCTCTGTGCTGGCGGCTCAGAGCCTGGAGCCTGCTTCAGATTCTGTATCTCCCTCTCTCTCTGCCCTTCCCCTGCTCATACTCTGTCTCTATGTCTCTCAAAAATAAATAAACGTTAAAAAAATTAAAAAAAAAAGAATTCTTAAATTAGCATTTTGTTTTCTTTGGGTAAATATCCCTTAAGGCAATTACTGGATATTATGGTAACTCAAATTTTAATATTTTGATGAACTTCTACATTGCTTTCCACAGTGGCTAAACAATTAACATTTTCACCAAAGAAACATTTTCACCAAAGAAGTTCCTTTTTCTCCACGCATTCACAAATACTTGCTGTTTCTTGTCATTTTTTGATTTTTGGTCATTCTGACAGGTATGAGGTTTTATCTCAATGTGGCTTTTATTTGCATTTCCTTGATTATTAGTGATGTTGAGATCTTTTCATATGTCTGCTTGATATATGTATATATATATATATTTTTTTTGAAATATGTCTAATTCCTGTGCCTATTTTTAAACCCATTTTTTTTCATCATATTGAGTTGCATAATTTTTTGTATGTTTGGATATTAACCCTTATGTAATATAGCATTTGCAAATATCTTCTCCCATTCAAGATGACGGTTATATTGATGGATTCCTTTTCTGTGAAAAAGCTTTTTTTATTTTTCTGCAATCCCAATATTTAATATTGCTTTTGTTTCCGTGCCTAAATAGATGTATTAAAAAAAAAGTTTCTATAGTTGACATTAAAGAAATTACTACCTAACATTTTCTTCTATGAGTTTCATGGTTTCAGGTCTCATAATTAGTTGGTAATACTTTTTGAGTTTACTTTTGTGTGTGGGAGGGGGTAAGTCCACTCTCATTATTTTGCATGTAGCTGTCCAGTTTTCCCACCACTATTTGTTGAAAGTCTATCTTTCCCCCATTGTATATTCTTGCTTTTTTCACCATAGGACAACCTACCATATAAGCATGAGTTTGTTTCAGGACTTTCTATTCTTTCACTGACCTATTTGTCTATTTATGTGCCCATACCATACTGTTTTTTTTTCTAATGGTTTTTAATGCCCATCACCCCCTCTCCCCCCCCATCTCCCTCACCCTCAGTTTTTTCTTAGTCTTTGAGAGTCTCTTATGTTTTATCTCCCTCCCTCTCTGTGTCTTTTTTTTTCTTTCCCCTCTTCCCCTTCCCCTGGTTTTTGCTTAGTCCCACAAAGTCCACCTATTCGTGGAAACATATGGTATCTGTCTTTTTCTGACTGACTTATTTCACTTAACATAATACCCTCCAGTTCCATCCATGTTGCTACACATGGCCAGATTTCATTTTTTCTCATTGCCACGTAGTAGTCCATTGTATATAGGTACCATAAATTCTTTATCCATTCGTCAATTGATGGACACTTGGTCTCTTTCCATGATTTGGCTATTGTCGTAAGTGCTGCTATGAACATTGGGGTACACGTGCTCCTATGCATCAGCATTCCTGTGTCTCTTGGGTAGATTCCTAGCGGTGCTATTGCTGGGTCATAGGGTAGCTCTATTTTCATTTTTTTCAGGAACCTCCACACCGTTTTCCAGAGTGGCTGCACCACATTGCATTCCCACCAACAGTGTAGGAGGGTGCCTACTTCTCCACATCCTCGCCAGCATCTATAGTTTCCTGATTTGTTCATTTTAGCCACTCTGACTGGTGTGAGGTGATATCGCAGTGTGGTTTTGAATTGTATTTCCCTGATGATGAGTGACATTGAGCATCGTTTCATGTGTCTGTTGGCCATCTGAATGTCCTCTTTGGAGAAGTGTCTATTCATTCATATCTTCCGCCATTTTCGTCACTGGGTTGTTTGTTTTTTGGGTGTGGAGTTTGGTGAGTTCTTTATAGATTTTAGAGATTAGTCCTTTATCCGATATGTCATTTGCGATGATCTTTTCCCATTCCGTTGGTTGCCTATTCGTTTTGTTGGTTGTTTCTTTTGCTGTGCAGAAGCTTTTTATCTTGATGAGGTCCCAATAGTTCATCTTTGCTTTTAATTCCCTTGCCTTTGGAGACGTGTCGAGTAAGAAATTGGTGCGTCTTAGGTCAAAGAGGCTTTTTCCTGCTTTCTCCTCTAGGATTTTGACGGTTTCCCGTCTCACATTCAGATCTTTTATCCATTTAGAATTTATTTTTGTGAGTGGTGTAAGAAAGTGGTCTAGTTTCATTCTTTGCATGTTGCTGTCCAGTTCTCCCAGCACCATTTGTTAAAGAGGCTGTCTTTTTGCCATTGGATACATTTTCCCACTTTGTCAAAGATTAGTTGGCCATATACTTGCGGGTCCATTTCTGAGTTTTCTATTCTATTCCATTGGTCTATGTGTCTGTTTTTGTGCCAATACCATACAGTCTTGATGACTACCGCTTTGTAGTAGAGGCAAAAGTCTGGGATTGTGATGCCTCCCGCCTTGGTTTTATTCTTCAGTATTATTTTGACTATTCGAGGTCTTTTGTGGTTCCATAGAAATTTTAGGATTGTTTGCTCTAGCTTTGAGAAGAATGCTGGTGCAATTTTGATTGGGATTGCATTGAATGTGTAGATTGCTTTGGGTAGTATTGCCATTTTAACGATATTTATTCTTCCAATCCATGAGCATGGGATGTTTTTCCATTTCCTTGCGTCTTCCTCAATTTCCTTCATAAGTTTTTGATAGTTTTCAGTGTAGAGGTCTTTCACATCTTTGGTTAGGTTTATTCCTAAGTATTTTATGGTTTTTGGTGCAACTGTGAAAGGGATTAGCTTCTTTATTTCTCTTTCTGCTGCTTCATTGTTGGTGTATAGAAATGCCACCAATTTCTGTACATTGATTTTGTATCCTGCAACTTTGCTGAAATCATGAATCAGTTCTAGTAGGCTTTTGGTGGAGTCCGTCGGGTTTTCCATGTAAAGTATCATGTCATCTGCAAAAAGTGAAAGTTTGACTTCCTCCTTGCCAATCTTGATGCCTTTTATTTTGTTTTGTTGTCTGATTGCTGATGCTAAGACTTCCAGCACTATGTTAAATAGCAGTGGTGAGAGTGGACATCCCTGTCGTGTTCCTGATCTCAGGGGGAAGGCTTTCAATTTTTCCCCATTGAGGATGATATTAGCTCTGGGCTTTTCATAGATGGCTTTTATGATGTTTAAGTATGTTTCTTCTATCCCGACTTTCTCGAGAGTTTTTATTAAGAAAGATGCTGTATTTTGTCAAATGCTTTTTCTGCATCTATTGACAGGATCATATGGTTTTTATCTTTTCTTTTGTTGATGTGATGTATCACGTTGATTGATTTGTGAATATTGAACCAGCCATGCAACCCTTGGATGAATCCTACTTGATCATGGTGGATGATTCACTTTATATGCTGTTGGATTCGATTTGCTAGTATCTTGTTGAGAATTTTTGCATCCATATTCATCAGGGATATTGGCCTGTAATTTTCTTTCTTTGCTGGGTCTCTATCTGGTTTGGGAATCAAAGTGATGCTGGCTTCATAGAATGAGTCGGGAGTTTTCCTTTGGTTTCAATTTTTTGGAACAGCTTGAGGAGGATAGGAATTAACTCTGTTTTAAATGTCTGGTAAAATTCAGCAGGAAAGCCTTCTGGTCCAGGGCTTTTATTTGCTGGAGGTTTTAATAACTGATTCTATTTCTTCACTAGTTATGGGTCTGTTCAAATTTTCTATTTCTTCCCGTTTGAGTTTTGGTAGCGTGTGGCTATTTAGGAAGCTGTCCATTTCTTCCAGATTGCCAAGTTTGGTGGCACATAATTTTTCATAGTATTCTCTGATGATTGCTTGTATCTCTGAGGGATTGGTTGTAATTTCTCCCTTTTCATTCACGATTTTATCTCTTTGAGTTCTCTCTCTTTTCTTTTTGAGAAGCCTGGCTAGAGGTTTGTCTATTTTGTTTATTTTTTCAAAGAACCAGCTTTTGGTTTCATCGATCTGTTCCACTACCTTTTCTGTCTCTGTATGATTAATTCGTGCTCTGATCTTTGTTATTTCTCTCTTTCTGCTGGGCTTGGGTTGTTTTTGTTGATCTGCTTCTAGTTCCTTTAGGCGTGCTGTTAGAATTTGTGTTATTGATTTTTCTTGTTTCTTGAGATGGGCCTGGATTGCAATATATTTCCCTCTCAGGACTGCCTTTGCTGCGTCCCAGAGTGTTTGGATTGTTGTATTTTCATTTTCATTTGTTTCCATGTATTTTTTAATTTCTTCTCTGATGGCTTGGTTGACCCAGTCATCTTTTAGTAGGTTATTTCTTAGCCGCCATGTTCTTGGATATTTTCCAGGCTTTCTCCTGTGGTTGATTTCAAGTTTCCAAGCATTGTGGTCTGACAGTGTACACGGTATGATCTCAATTCTTTTATATTTATTCAGAGCTTCCCTGTGCCCCAGAAGGTCGTCTATCTTGGAAAATGTCCCGTATGCAGTTGAGACGAACATAAATTCCTTTGCTTCTGGATGAAGGACCCTAAATATGTCTGTGAGGCCCATCTGTTCTAATGTGTTGTTCAGGGCTGTTGTTTCTGCGGAGATTTTCTGTTTTGTGGATCTATCCAATGCTGAGAGTGGAGTGTTGAGATCCCCTACTATGAGGACATTTTTATCGATGAGGTTGCTAATGTTTGTAATTAGTTGTTTTACAAATTTGGGTGCCCCCGAATTCGGTACGTAGATATTTACAATTGTTAGCTCTTCCTGCTGGATGGTCCCTGAGACTATTATATAATGTCCTTCTTCATCTCTTATTACATCGTTCATTTTAAAGTCTAATTTGTCTGATATAAGTGTGGCTACTCCGGCTTTCTTCTGCCTTCCAGTAGCATGGTAGATAGTTCTCCAACCCCCTTACTTTCAATCTGAAGGTGTCTTCAGGTTTAAGATGAGTTTCTTGAAGACAGCAAATAGATGGGTCTTGTTTTTTAATCCATTCTGTTACCCTGTGTCTTTTGATTGGCACATTTAGTCCATTTACATTCAGTGTTAATATTGAAAAATATGGGCTTACAGTCACTGTATTATCTGTAAGTTTCATGTTTGTAAGGCTTTCCCTGGCAGTTTGTGTTCTTTGCAACCTTGCTTTCATAGAATGCCCCTCAGGATCTCTTGCAGTGCTGGCTTATTTGTGATAAATTCTTTCAGTTTTTGTTTTTTGGGAAAAACCTTGATCTCTCCTTCTATTCTGAATGACAGGCTAGCCGGATACAGAATTCTTAGTTGCATGTCCTTCTTACTCATCACATTGAAGATATCCTGCCATTCCTTTCTGGCTTGCCAAGTTTCTGTAGATAAGTCTGCTACTACCCTTATATGTCTGCCTTTGTATGTTAGGGTTCTTTTGTCCCTAACTGCTTTCAGGATTCTCTCCCTATCTTTGTATTTTGCCAGCTTCACTATGATGTGCCGTGCAGAAGGTCTATTCAAGTTACGTCTGAGGGGAGTTCTCTGTGCCTCTTGGATTTCCATGCCCGTTTCCCTCCTCATGTTGGGGAAGTTCTCAGCAATGATTTGTTCAAGAACGCCTTCGACTCCTTTCTCTCTCTCTTCTTCTGGAACTCCTATGATACGGATATTGTTTCTTTTGAGTGCATCGCTCAGCGCTCGAATTCTCCTTTCCTGTTCCTGGATCGGCTTCTCTCTCTTTTTATCTGCTTCCTCTTTTTCAATGATTTTGTTTTCTAATGCACTAACTGTTTCCTCTACCTCTTCAATCCGTGCTGTGTCTGCTTCCAGTTTCCCCCTATTTCTTCCAGTGTCTTCTTTAATTCTTCCTGACCGTTTTTAAGGTCCTTGAACTCTGCCGTGCGGGACCCCTTGCATTCATCTAAGCTTTTTTCAAGCCCAGCGATTAGTTTTATGATTATCATTCTATATTCATGTTCTGTTATGTTGCTTATATCTGTTTTCATTAATTCTTGAGCTGTCATTGCTTCTTGTAGATTCTTTTGAGGAGAATTCTTCCGTCTCGTCATTTTGGCTGGATGTGTTATGGGTTGTTTCTTGAAGTTGCCCTGTGCCTGCTGGCTGCTCTGGCTGTCTAGTGGATGTTGTTTATGCTTGATCTTCAGTGCTTTTGGGTGTAACTTAGGCCTTTGCAGGTCCCAGAGCAGAAGCGGCCAATCTAGGGATGCTGGATTCTGCGGGGGAGAGGCCCTTTTTCTTGTCTTGGAATCGAGTTAAAGTGTAAGGTTTCGTTAATTTCTTAACATATTTCTGTCCATCCCCACTAAGGATGTTCAGAGCTTGAGCTCCTGGGGCAGGGCCAACACCAAAAAAAATCAGGAATAGAGCCATGGCAGGTGAGAAGCTGAGGTGCCTCCAAATCACGAGGCTAGAAACTGCCCCCATACTGTTTTTATTACTAGACCTTTGGAGTATATCTTGAAATTGTGATTATAGTACCTGCAGCTTTTTTCTTCAGTTTCAAGATTGCTTTGGATATTCAGCTTCTTTGTTCTTAGAGAACTGTTAAAGATCTCTCCCTTTCTAGCCCATATTCTGGGAGTAGTAAATAAATCTCTTTCCTTACTCTTAGGCATTTTTCATACTTCTTATTTATGCTGTATCTTGGTGGTTTTTCTTTTTTAATTTTGTTGAGAGAGAGACAGGGCATGAGCAGGGGAGGGGCAGAGAGAGACATACACACACAGAGAATCCAAAGCAGGCTCCATTCTTCCTGCTGATAGCACAGAGCCTGATGCGGGACTCAAACCCACAAACCACAAAATCATGACCTGAGCCAAAGTCAGATGTTTCACCCACTGAGCCACCCAGACACCCTGAGTGAAGTTGTATTTTATGCTGGCTCTTTAAGGTTGAGGACACAGTTTCCTATTGCCCTCTGGCTCACCCAGAACTAAGCTTGCGGATTCTTAAAGTACCTGGAAGTTAAGCCCTGGAGATTTTAAAAACGAAGTTAAGCCCCACTGTTTTTCAAAGCCAAATGTTTTGGGGACTCCTCTCCGAAATTCAGGTCCCCATGTCAGGATGACTAATATAGGGTCTGATCCTCTCACTTCTCCATAATTGTGGTGTCCCTCTACTTGGTGGTTATTCTTCTAGGGTTTTGTTCCTGACCGTCTTCTGATGTCCAACTCTCTTTAATGTGGCCTCCTCGCTAGGATTAACTGTGAGAAATCTGTTCTGCTAGACTTTAGATCATTTTCTAGCTTACCTCCTCTAATGTGGCTATTTCTAAATGAGTACAAGGGAGGAGTGAGCTTAGGATCCTCTTACTCTATGATCCTCCAACTCAATTTTTCGTCATGTGTATGATTGCTACATGAAAGAAAAATATTCAGGCTAATCAAATTTGACTGTTATATACTTGAAAGTAAAACTCCAAAAGCATCACATCAATTTACGTTAAAATGCACAAGTATCTGTGTATCTGCTTTATTATATTTGACTAGATTTCAAAATCACCTATCATCAAATCCTTTTTCTTTGCATACGTGAAAAGTTTCATTTGTGTTAAGGATATTATTACTGAATTCAAATGTTTCCTATATTCATCTTTTATTTGTAAAATTTAATTTGAGAATTTTATGTCCAGCTTCATTTCCCATCATATTCTTGGGAAATTTATTTTTTCAACTTGTAATTTTCATAGAAATATTTTGCTATTAAGGATACAAAATCCACCTGGTATATTTCATTAAAACCTTCACTTTGTAGTTTACCAGTGATTCTGTTTTATGATGCATGTGAACTAAAAATACATATTTTACAATGTCCAAAAATTATCATATTAAAAGATTTTCTTCATAATATTAAATATCTGCCAACAGTCTGTGTTTACTCATTATTTCTTCTCTCTCTCTCTCTCTGTATTTTTTATAGTTTTTTACTTTATTGTTTGTTAAATAGTTATTTCCAACTCTGTCCCATGGAATATTACAGAAACACTTCTAATTCACACTATGCACAAATCGAGAATTTATATGTTATTTAATAGAGTTTTTGTTTGTTTTTTACTTTACTGTCAGGCAATTTAGTTAGCAATTTTAGATTATCTATTCAAGAATAAATAATAGATTTCCTCTCATTGTTGTATAACAATAAAGACTAATATATGTTTATATAATCATTCTCTAAATTTGTGAATCTATCTACAAATTTATTTGAAAATATCTCTGCACCTTTTTCTCTCTTCTCCTGGAAAACATATAATGCATATGTTGGTGTTCTATATGGAAGACAATATACTCTAATTAGACTGTTTAATTTGTTTCACTTTTTCTTTTCTATAAACTCAGATAATTTAAAATGATCTCTCTTTAATTTTCTGATACTGTCTCCTACATCTTTGAGTCTGTTATTAAAACTCTTTGTAAATTTTTCAATTCATTTACTGTGCTTTTAACTCCAAAATTTTTATTGTTATTTTAATATTTCTATTAAATATTTTTTCATGTCATTTTCTTAAATATATTTACTGACTGAAATCATTTTTAAGATTATTTTATATTTTATTTCTTTGTTGTCAAAAATAATTAATAGACAGAATTGAATTTATGTCAGTTGTACAACAGACAGATTCAATTATTCTACACTTTATACTTTACTCAGTGCTCACTAAAATGAATGTAGTCAGCATACAATGATATTAAAATCTTATGACTCTATTTTCTATGCTATACTTTTTATGCTGGTGACTTATTTATCTTACAACTGGAAATTGTACCTCTTTTACTCCTACAGCTATATTTTTCCCATCCTCATACCTGCCTTCTCTCTAGCAACCACCAGTTTCTTTTCTATATTTAGAAGTCTGTCATTTATTGTTTGCTTCTTCATTTGTTTTGTTTTTAGATTCCATACAGAAGGCAAATTGTACAATACTGGCTTTTTCTGACTTCTTTTACTTAGTATAATATCCACAAGGTCCATCCATGTTTTGCAAATGTCATGATTTCATTATTTATATATAATGTGTATATATATGTGTGTGTGTGTGTGTGTGTGTGTGTGTGTGTGTGTATTATGTGTATATATAAAGAGAGATTATTCAAAAATAAACATAGACTTATTTTAATTCATTCATCTATAGATGGACAATTGGGCTACTTCTATATCTTGACAATTGTAAACAATGCTTCAATAAACATCGGGCTGTATGTATATTTTCCAATTGGTGTTTTCATTTTTTCGGTAAATACCCAATAGTGAAATTTCTAGATCCTATGATAATACTATTTTTAATATTTTGAATAATTTCATGCTGTTTTTCACAGTGACCACAACCATTCATATTCCCCTAAACAGTAGGAGGCCATTTGTTGTTGTTGTTATTTTGTTTTTGCTTTTGTTTTTTTTCATTTTTTTAAAATATTTACTTATTTATTTAAAAATTTTTTAAATGTTTATTTAACTTTTGAGAGACAGAGCATGAGTGGGGGAGGAGCAGAGAGAGAGGGAGACACAGAATCTGAAGCAGGCTCCAGGCTCTGAGCTGTCCACACAAAGCCTGACGCGGGGCTCAAATCCACGAATTTCAGATCATGACCTGAGCCGAAATCGGACACTTAACCGACTGAGACACTAGGTGCCCCTAAATATTTATTTATTTTTGAGAGAGAAAGAACCAGAGCATGAGCAGGGGAGAGGCAGAGAGAGAGGGAGACACAGAATCTGAAGTAGGCTCCAGGTTCCACCTGTCAGCACAGAGCCCGACGCAGGGCTTGAACTCACAAACTGTGAGATCATGACCTGAGCCGAAGTTGGACGCTCAACTGAGTCACCCAGGTGCCCCTGACATTTTTATTTTTTAAACCTATAGATTCTCATAAAAACTTATTATTTTTTGTCTTTTTGATTCTGGCTATTCTGACAGATGTAAAGTGATATTCCATAATTATTTTCTTTTGATAATGATTGATATACAGCATCTTTCCATGTGTTTGTTGACCATCTATACACTCGGTAATAGTGTCTATTCGGGTCCTATGCTTTTTTAATTTTCTTTTTAATTTGGACTTTTCTTTCTCTGGTGTTGAATTTTGAATGTTAATCATATATTAATTATATATTACAAATTAATAGCTTATCAGATATAGTATTTACAAATATCATCTCCCATACACTGGATTGCTTTTTTGTTTCATTGATTGTTTCTTTTTTTTGTGCAGTTTTAATTTTGTTGCAGTTACAATAGTTTATTTTTGCTTTTATTTCTTTTCCTGAGGAGATACACCAGTAAGTAAATTGCTAAGGCTGATAACAGGGATATTACTGCCTTTGTTTTCTTTTAGGATTTTTTATGGTTTCAAGCCTCATATTTAGGTCCTTAATTCATTCTGAGTTTATTTTTATACCCAGCATTAAAAAGTGTCCAGTTTCATTCAGTGCATGTAGCTATCTAGATTTGCCAACACCATTTATTAAAAAGTCCTCCTTTTCACTATTAAATACCGTTGTTGTTTTGTCATTTTGTCATTAGTTGACCACTAATATAGGTGTGGTTATTTTCTGGGGTCTGTATCCTGTTCCATTGATCTATGTGTCTATTTTTAGGACAGTACCGTATATATTTTTTGTTTGCTATATCTTTTTAGTATGTTATAAAACATGGGATTCTAATGTCCGTATCTGTTTTTTTTCTCAAAGTTGCCTTGACTACTTTAGGTATTTATGGTTCATACATCTTTTAGGAATATTTGCTGTAGTTCTTTGGAAAATGCTATTGGTAGTTTAAAAAAGATTGCATTCAGTTTGTAGATATCTTTGGGTAATAGTGACATTTTAACATTAATTCTTACATTCCATGAGCAATGCATACCTATCCATTTGTCTGTGTTTTCTTTAATTTACTTAATCTTTTATGTTTTTCAAAGTATAAGACTTTAACTCCCTTGGTTATATTAATATTTAAGTATTTCATTCTTTACGCTGCAATGTTAACTGAGATTGTTTTTCTTTCTTTCTTTCTTTCTTTCTTTCTTTCTTTCTTTCTTTCTTTCTTTCTTTCTTTCTTTCCTTCTTTCTTTCTTTCTGTCTTTCTTTCTGCCTTTCTTTCTGTCTTTCTTTCTTCTTTCTGAAAGAGAAAGTGTGTGTGTGTGTGTGTGTGTGTGAGTGGGGGAGGGGCAGAGAAAGAGGGACAGAGAGAATCCCAAACAGGTTTCTCACTGTCAGTACAGAGTCCATGAAGGGCTTGATTCCATGAACCATGGGGATCATGACTCTTGCTGAAATCAAGAGTTGGGTGTTTAATTGATTGAGCCATCCAGGCACCCTGAGATTGTTTTCTTATTTTCTCTTTCTGCTATTTAATTATCAGTATGTAGAATACAAATGATTTATGCATATCAAAATTTTATCTTTTAAGTTTTCTGAATTTATTTCTCAGTTCTAATTTTATGGTATATTCTTTAGTGTTTCCTATGTATAATATTATGTCATTTGCTAATAGTCACATATTTATTTTTTCCTTATTATTTAGGAGAACTTTTTCTTTTTTTTTATTTCTATGTGATTGCTACATATAGGATTTACAGTACTATGTTGAATAAAAGTTATGAGAGCAGAAATTCTTGTCTAGTTCCAGATTTTACAGGAAAAGTATTCAGTTTTAAGCATTTAGTAGGATGTTACTTGTGGATTTTTCATATATAGACTTTATTATGCTGAGATATATTCCCTGTAAGTTCACTTTGTTGAGAATTTTTTGTTATCGAATGTATGCTATAACTTGTCAAAAGGTTTTTCTGCAGCTATTGAGACAATCATGACTTTTATACAACCTCCAGTTCATATGATAGGCTGAATTGATTGATTTGTGAATATTGAGCCATGCTTGTGTTCCTGGAATCCGTCTCACTTGAATGACACAAGATTTCTTAAATTTTTTTTGAATTCATTTTGCTAATATTTTGTTGAGGATATTTTAATATATGTTTATTAGAGATATTGGCCCCAAGGTTTTGTTTGCATGTTTGTTTATTTGTTAATAGTTTCACTACTTAATTTTCTTTTCTTATAAGGTGTTCTTTAAATTCAAGTTAGGTAGTATATTGTGTAGTATTGGGCTCAGAAGTAGAATTTAGTGATTCATCACTTACATAAAACAACTAGTGCTCATTACAAAAGGTACCCCCCTTAATGCTCATCACCCATTAGCCCATCCCTTGGTTGACTTCAAGTTTCATTACATTGTGATCTGAAAATATGTATTATGTGATCTGAAACATTTTGTAACTGTTGAGGGATGATTTGTGGCCCGGTATATGATCTATTCTGGAGAATGTTCTGTGTGCATTCGAAAAGAATGTGTATTCTGCTGCTTTAGGATGAAATGCTCTGAATATACATTTTAATTCCATCTGGTCCAGTGTGTTATTCAACGTCATAGTTTCCTTGTTGATTTTCTGTTTAGATGATGTGTCCATTGCTGTAAGTGGTTTGTTTAAGTTCCTACTATTAGTGTATTATTATCAATGAGTCTTTAAGTTTGTTATTAATTGACATATATTTGAGTATTTCCAAGTTATAGGCATAAATATTTACAACTGTTAGATCTTCTTGGACAGATTCCTTTATTACTTCATCTCTTGTTACAATCTTTGTTTTTAAATATAGTTTGTCTGATATAAATATGGCTACGCCAGCTTTCTTTTGACATCCATTAGCATGAAAAATCATTCTCCATCCCCTCACTTTCTTTTTTTATTATTATTTTCAATATAATTTATTGAAAAATTGGTTTCCATACAACCCCCAGTGCTCTTCCCAGCCTCCTCAATACCCGTCACCCACTTTCCCCTCTCCCTCAACCCCCATCAACCCTCAGTTTGTTCTCAGTATTTAAGAGTCTCATAGTTTGCCTCCTTCTCACTCTGTAACTTTTTTTCCCCTTCCCCTCCCCCATGGTCTTCTGTTAAGTTTCTAAAAATCCACATATGATTAAAAACATATATCTGTCTTTCTCTGACTGACTTATTTCACTTACCATAATACCTTCCAGTTCCATCCAAGTTGCTGTAAATGGCATCATTTCATTCTTTCTCATTGCTGTGTAGTATTCCATTGTATATGTATACCACTTCTTCTTTATCCATTTGTCAGTTGATGGACATTTAGTCTCTTTCCTTGATTTAGCTATTGTTGAAAGTGCTGCTATAATCATTGTACACGTGCTCCTATGCATCAGCACTCCTGTATCTCTTGGGTGAATTCCTTACAGTGCTATTTCTAGGTCATAGGGTAGTTCTATTTCTAATTTTTGGAGGACGCTACACACTGTTCTCCAGAGTGGCTGCACCAGTTTGCATTCCTACCAACAGAGAAAGAGGGTTCCCATTTATCCATATCCTCACCAGCATCTATAGTCTCCTGATTTGTTCATTTTAGCCACTCTGACCAGTGTGAGGTGGTATCTCCTTGTGGTTTAGATTTGTATTTCCCTGATGATGAGTGACACTGAGCATCATTTCATGTGTCTGTTGGCCATCTTGATATCTTCTTTGGAAAGTGTCTATTCATGTCTTCTGCCCATTTCTTCAATGGATTTTTTTTGGGGGGTGTGGAGTTTGGTGAGTTCTTTATAGATTTTGTATACTAGCCCTTTATATCATGTGTCATTTGTGAATATCTTTTCCCATTACATCTGTTGTCTTTTAGTTTTGTTGATTGGTTCCTTCGCAGTACAGAAGCTTTTTATCTTGATGAGATTCCAATAGTTCATTTTTGCTTTTGATTCCTTTGCCTTTGCAGACGTGTCAAGTAATAAATTGCTGCTACTGAGGTCAAAGAGGTTGTTCCCTGCTTTCTTCTCCAGGGTTTTGGTGGTTTCTTGTCTCACATTAAGGTCCTTCATCCATTTTGAGTTTATTTCTGTTTCTGGTGTAAGAAAGTGGTGTAGTTACATTCTTTTGCATGTTACTGTCCAGTTCTTCCACCATTTGTTAAAGAGACTGTGTTTTTTTTTCCCCCATTGTATACTCTTTCCTTATTGTCAAAGATTAGCTGGCCATGCATTTCTGGGTCCATTCTGGGTTCTCTATACTATTCCATTGATCTATGTGTCTGTTTTTGTGCCAAAACCAAACTGTCTTGATGGTTATAGTTTTGTAGTTGTTTTGGTTTTCTTCTTAAATATTACTTTGGCTCTTGGGGTTTTTTTGTGGTTCCATACAAATTTTAGGATTGTTTGATCAAAATTTGAGAAGAATGCTGGTGCAATTTTGATTGGGATTGCAATGACTGTGCATACTGCTTTAGGTAGTATTAACATTTTAACAATATTTATTCTTCCAATCCATGAGCATGGGATGTTTTTCAATTTCTTTGCATCTTCCTCTTCAATTTCTTTCATAAGCTTTCTGTAATTTTCAGCATACATATCTTTTACATCTTTGGATCTTTTTATTCCCAGGTATTTTATGGTCCTTGATGCAGTTGTGAATGGAATCAGTTTCTTTATTTCTCTGTTACTTCATTATTGGTGTATAAAAATGCAATCTATTTATGCACTATGATTTTGTACCCTGCGACTTTGCTGAATTCATGTATCAGTTCTAGCAGATTTTGTTGGATTCTGCTGGGTTTTCCATGTAGAGTATCATGTCGTCTGTGAAAAGTGAAAGTTCGACTTCATCTCTGACAATTTTGATGCCTTTTATTTCGTTTTGTTGTCTGATTGCTGATGCTAGGACTTGCAACACTATGTTACACAACAGTGGTAAGAGTGGACATCCCTGTCGTGTTCCTGATCTCAGAGGGAAAGCTGTCAATTTTTCCCCATTGAAGATTATATTAGCTGTTGGTTTTTCAAAAATGGCTTTTATGATGTTTCAGTACGTTCCTTCTATCTCGACATTCTCAAGGGTTTTTATTAAGAAAGGATGCTGTTTTTTCTCAAATGCTTTTTCTGCATCTATTGACAGGATCATATCATTCTTATCTTTTCTTTTATTAATGTGATGTATCACATTGATTGATTTGCAAATATCGAAACAACCCTGCAGCCCAGGAATCAATCCCACTTGATCATGGTGAATAAACCTTTTTACATGCCGTTGAATTCGATTTCCTAGTATCTTGTTGAGAATTTTTGCATCCATGTTCATCAGGGATATTTGTCTGTGGTTCTTTTTTCCTGAGTCTCTGTCTGGTTGGGCAATCAAAGTAATGCTTGCTTCATAGAATGAGTCTGGAAGTTTTACTTCCATTTTTTTTTTTTTTTTTGAACAGCTTGAGAAGGTTAGGTATTAACTCTGCTTTATAAATCTGCTAGAATTCTCCAGGGAAGCCTCTCATCCAAGACTCCTTTTTGTTGGGAGATATTTGATAACTGATTCAATTTCTTCACCAATTATGGGTCTGTTCAAATATTCTATTTCTTCCCATTTGAGTTTTGGCAGTGTGTAGGTGTTTAGGAATTTGTCCATTTCTTTCAGGTTGTCCATTTTGATGGCATATAATTTTTCATAGTATTCCCTGATAACTGCTTCAATTTCTGAAGGTTTGTTTATAATCAATCCATTTTCTTTCGTGATTTTAGCTATTTGAGTCCTCTATCTTTTCTTTTTGAGAAGCCTGGCTAGAGGTCGATCAATTTTGTCTTTTTTTAACACCCCAACTCTTGGATTCATTGATCTTTTCTACTTTTTTTTTTTTTTTTGGATTCTATAATCTTTATTTCTTTTCAAATCTTTATTATTTCTCTTTTTTTTTCTGGGTTTGTATTTACCATTCTTCTTCTAGTTCCTTTAGGTGTACTGTTAGAATTCATAGCTGGAATTTTTCTTGTTTCTTGACATAGGCTTGAATTGCAATGTATTTTCCTCTTAGGACTGCCTTTGCTGCATCCCAAAGGATTTGGATTGTTGCATTTTCATTTCTGTTTGTTTCCATATATTTTTAAATTTCTTCTCTAATTGCCTGGTTGACCCATTCATTCTTTAGTAAGATGTTCTTTATCCTCCATGCTTTTGGAGGTTTCCCATACTTTTTCCTGTGGTTGATTTCAAATTTCATCGCACTGTGATCTGAAAGTATGTATGGTATGATCTCAGTTCTTTTATATTTATTGTGGACTGTTTTGTGACACAGTATGTGATCTATCTTGGAGAATTTATCATGTAGAAGAAAGTATATTCCACTGCTTTGGGATGTAGCATTCTAAATATATCTTTCAAATCCATCTTGTCCAATATATCATTCAGGACCATTGTTTCTTTACTGATCCTCTGTCTAGATGATTTGTGCATTGCAGTAAGTGGAGTATTGAAGTCCCTTGCAATTACCACATTCTTATCAATAAAATTGCTAACGTTTGTGATTATTTTTTTATATATTTGGGAGACACCGAATTTGGTGCATAGACATTTATAATTGTTAGCTATTCCTGGTGGATGGACATTGTAATTATTATATAACGCTCTTCTTCATCTCTTGTTACAGCTTTTAATTAAGGTCTAGTTTTTCTGATAGAAGTATGGCTACTCCAGCTTTCTTTTGACTTCGGTAGCATGATAGATAGTTCTCCATCCACTCACTTGCAATTTGAAGGTGTCCTCAGGTCTAAAATGGTTCTAATGTAGACAGCAAAGAGATTAGTCTTGTTTTTGTTTTGTTTTGTTTGTTTTATCTATTCTGATACCATATGTCTTTTGACTGGAGCATTTAGCCCAATTACATTCAATGTTATTATTGAAAAATATGGATTTAGAATCATTGTGTTATCTGTAGATTTCATGCTTGTGGTGATGTCTCTGGTACTTTGTGGTCCTTGCGACATTTCAGTCACAGACTCTCCCTTAGAATTTTTTGTACAGCTGGTTTATTGGTGATGAATACCTTAAGATTTTGTTTGTATGGGAAAACTTTTGTCTCTCCTTCTATTCTGAATAACAGACTTGCTGGATAAAGGATTCTTGGCTGTATATTTTTCCTGTTCATCATATTGAAGATTTCCTGCCATTCCTTTCTGGCCTGCCGAGGTTCAGTAGATAGGCCTGTTACTAACCTTATGTGTTTACATTTGTATGTTAAGGCCCATTTATCCCTAGCTGCTCTCAGAATTTTCTCTTTATCCTAGTATTTGCCAGTTTCACTATGATATGTTGTGCAGAAGATTGATTCAAGTTACGTCTCAGGGGAGTTCTTTGTGCCTCTTGTATTTCAATGTCTGTTTCCTTCTTCAGATTAGGTAAGTTCTTAGCCATGATTTGTTCAACTACACCTTCAGCCCCTTTCTGTCTTCTTCTTCTTCTTCTTCTTCTGGAATTCCTATGAAAGGGATATCGTTCTGTTTGATTGCATCACTTAGTTCTCTAATTCTCCCCTAGTGATGCTGTATTTTTAAAACTCTTTTTCTCAGCTTCTTCTTTTTCCATGATTTTATCTTCTAATTCATTTATTGTCTCTTCTGCCTCTTCATTCCACACTGTGACCACCTCAATTTTATTTTGCACCTTATTTATAGCGTTTTTAATCCATTCTGACTATTTTTAAGATCCTTGGTCTCTGCAGCAATAGATTCTCTGCTCTCTTCTCTTCTTTTTTCAACCACAGTGATTAATCTTATTATTATTATTCTAAATTCTTGTTCAGTTATGTTGCTTATATCTATATTGGTCAATCATTTAGCTGTCAATTTTTCCTGGAATTTCTCTCTAGTAAAATTCTTCTGTTTTGTCATTTTGGCTAGTTTTCTGTCCCTTATGAGTTTTAAAAGCTTGTTATGTGCTCTGCACCTGCTAGCACTGCTATATTAAAGAGGGGTCATACACTGTCCAGGACCTGGCCATTCAGGAGGTATTTTTTGGAGAGTGTTACTTGCTCTCTGTTGTTGTGACATTCATTATCTTATTTCCCTACTTGTAGTGATGTTTTGGACCCTCCACCAGGTGTGCTTTGATTTGTTCCTTGAAGCAGCCCTGGAAAGGAAAACAGATAAACAAAAAGGAAGCAAAAACACACAAAACCACACACAAAACAAACAAAAACAAAACAAAACAAAACAACCCAAAAGCAAAAAACCAGAAACATGAGCTACAAGCAAAGACCGGGTGGAATTGCTGCTGATGGAAGGGCACATAAAAGAAATGAAAGGGGCATTCAGAAAAATAAACATTGACCAGGGAGAAAAAATAAAAGCTTAATCCAGAGAGAGAGAGAGAGTGTGTAATAAGAAAGGAGATGGGGGAAAAGAAATGAAGACACAGTTACCAGACAGAGAGAATATATGGTTTGATTATTCCAGAGAGAGAGAAAGTAAAGTAAAGAAGGAGGTGTAGAAAATTTATTAAGAGAACGGATTAAATATGTCTGCTTAAACAAAACAATAACCAGAGTACCAACCTAGAGGAGGGAAGAGATAAGAAGGAGAAAAAGGAGAACATATCTAAATAACAAGAATTGTCCTAGAATTAATCCAGGCAATGCCTCAGCGCTGGTCTGGAGGAGGAGGCTGTGTGGTTCTACAGGTTCTATCCCACTCCAGTAGATACAGTTATGTGGCACGGAGGGGCTTGTATGGGTGTAGGCTAGCTCTGCCTCCACTGTGGGCCCCGCGGACCCATCCTGGTGGCGGTGGTGGTGGTGGGGAGAAAAATGGTGATTCCACCCCAGTCCCTTCTTCACAGACTGGGTATCCTAAATCACTCCTTTGGAGCCATCCTCACTGTGTCATGAGAGCAGACAAGGTGTTCCATCTTGCTCCACCAACCCCTGTGTCCCAGTGCTTGGCTGGGATTTAAACTCCTGCTCCATGCACCCTGTTATTGGGGAAGTGCCTCTTTATGCCACCCGATATTTGGACCCAGCTGGTTTTGTCCTGAGATGCAGGACTTTAGGAGAGGGAACAGTTTTATCCTGTTGCAGACTGCTCCCCTTACCTACCACTGCACTCAGAAGTGACTCCTCTCTTCCCCAGGTGTGTGAAGAGGGCAGCCAGCCCCAGTCCAAAGAAAAGAAAAGAAAAGAAAAGAAAAGAAAAGAAAAGAAGAGAAAAAAAGAAAGAAAAGAAGAAAAGAAATGAAGCTTCTTCATATTTTACCATCAGAATGAGAGCTGACAATGTGCAGCACTCTATGACCAGTAGACTTGGTAGATGCCTGGAGGTCTGTGTTGTTCGTCTGGAGGAGAGGCCTATTGTGCTGGCTTACAGATCAGCCCTTGTAAAGAAATCACTGTAGGCCACAGTGGGTAATGGTGTGGTGTAACTAACTCCAGCCTTGACCGTGGGCACTGGTTTGCTTGCTGAACTCCAACCATGCTGGTGGGTGAGACCCGCTCTCTTGTTCCTGGGTAGGGTAGCTGAACTTGCTGCCGCTTAGGTAGCCTTCACAGGCAAGTGAACAATCTCCCCTCTGGAGTTCTAGGCTTCCACCAGGTCCTTGCAATCAACCCTTCTGGGCCTGTGCTTTCCACACACCTGGTGCCCAGGCTCTCCTGTGTTTGATCTCTAGCAAGCGGCCAGAATTCAAAACTCCATTTTTTTTTAATTTTTTTATTTTTTGTGTGATCTCAAGCTATATTTATTTATTTATTTTTATTTTTTAAGTTTAAATCTAAGTTAGTGCAGTGTAGTAATGGTTTCAAGAATAGAAAATAGTGACTTATCACTTACATATAACACCCACTGCTCATCCCAACGAGTTCCCTCCTTAATACTCATCATCCATTTAGCCTATCTTCCCCCTCCCCTCCAGCAACACTCGGTTTACTCTCTGTATTTAAGAGTCTCTTACAGTTTACCTCCTTCTCTGTTTTGATCTTATTTTTCGTTCTATTCCCCTATGCTCATCTGTTTTGTTTGTTAAATTCCACATATGAGTGAAATCGTGTGATAATTGTCTTTTTCTGACTGACTTATTTATTATGCTTAGCATAATACACTCTAGTACCATCCATTCTGCTGCAAATGGCAAGATTTCATTCTTTTTGATTCCCAAGTAATATTCCAATGGATCTTCTTTATCCATTCATTGGTAGATGGACATTTGACTCTTTCCATAATTTGACTCTTATTGATAATATTGCCATAAACATTGGGGTGAATGTGCCCCTTTAAATCAGCATTTTCGTATTCTTTGGATAAGTGTCTACTAGAGAAATTGCTGGGTCATAGGGTAGTTATATTTTTAATTTTTTGAGGAACCTCCATACTGTTTTCCAGAGTGGCTGAATCAGTTCGTATTCCCACCAACATTGTAAAAGAGTTCCTCTTTCTCTGCATCCTCACCAATACTGTTGTTTCCTGAGTTGTTAATTTTAGCCATTCCGACAGGTGTGAGATGGTATCTCTTTGATCTTTTGATTTGTATTACACTGATGTTGAGTGATATTGAGTATCATTTCCTGTGTCTGTTAGCCATCTAGATGTCTTCTTTGGAAATTGGCTATTCATATCTTCTGGCTATTTCTTCCCTGGAGTATTTGTCTTTTGGGTGTTGAAATGGTAAGTTCTTTATATATTTTGGATACTAACCCTTTATTTGATTTGTCATTTGAAAGTATCTTCTCTCATTCCATTGGTTGCTTTTTAGTTTTGTTGATTATTTTCTTCTCTGTGCAGAAGCTTTTTATCTTGATGAAGTCCCAATAGTTCATTTTTGTTTTTCTTTCCCTTGTCTCCAGAGTCTAATAAGTTGCTCTGGCCCTGGGAAAACTCTATTAGAGGACCGAGAAAGGCATAGACCTCCTCCCCTCCTGGAGCACTCTCAATGGTACCTGGAACTTACAGTGACACACAACAAAATTCTGTGAACACTATATCTGCCCTCTGTGTGTGCCTCTGTCCCCTGCTGTTGAATGGTCACTCAAAGGTAACAGATGAGATTTTATCTTTGTAAAGGCAACATACCCTCTTCCAAATGCACTCCAGGAAGGGGCACTTTGTCTCCAATGTGACCCAGGGGATCTCCACACCAGGCTATCCTCTGTCCACTCCAGGGTCTCCTCACCTTTCCACACAGATCTACTCCAGTGAAAGGTGAAAACTTCCAAAAATTCAGAATTTCAGCCCCACAAGCTGCAAAAACTTGCGATATTTCTTCATGATTCCCCTGTCAATGGTTTTGGGGCAGTGTTTTTCTTGTGCAAACCCAACATGCTTCTCTCTCTCACCTCTCTCTTTTTCTCCAAGAAAAGGGCTCCCACCCTTGTACAGGAATGTGGAATTTCCAACTCTGCATAGAGTATCTGCCATTTTCTCCTCTTCAAATTATGCAGATTGTTCTCTTAATCATCAGATTAATTTCCTAGATATTCTAAATGATTTGATGTTGATCTAGTTGTTTTCAAGGGATGAGACAAGTTTTGGTCCCCTGACTAGTCCACCATCCTAACGCCCAACCCCCATCCTATCTTGTCTGCTTTAAATATTAGAGATGCTGGTCTCATAGAATTAATTTGAAATTTTTCTCTCTTACAGTTTTGGAATAGTTTGATAAAACTATTGGAGTTCTCTCATGATGAGAATGTTTCATAGTGTTCTCTTAGATATCCTCTTATCTCTTAGAAGATATCCTCTCCAGAGTTTTGTTTGTTGGGAGTTTGTTGATAACTGATTTAATTTTATTGTTGGTAATGAATTTTTAATTTTTTCTCTTTCTTCCCATTCATTTTTGGAAGACTGCTTCTCAGAATTTATCCATTTATTCAAAGTTGTCCAATTTTTTGGCATCTAATTTTTATAATATCCTCATAATTATTTTTATTCATTTGATGTTGGTGTTTAGTTCTTCATTTCTAAATTTATTCTTTGGTGTTATTGCTCTTTTTTTCTTGATGTATTTAGCTAAAGGCTTATTAATTTATGTAGCTTTTCAGAAAGTTGGCTTTTGGTTTTATTAACGTTTTCTCTTGTTTTGTTAGTCTCTATATTTCACATCTTAGTAATGTAATATCTTTATCTCTTTTTTCCTAGCCTTGAGTTTTATTTTTTTTTATTTTTCTCTTTTCTACTTATTTTCAGTGTCAGGGTATGTGGGTTTTGTTTTGTTTGTTTGTTTTTAGATTGTTCTTTTTTTTTTTTTTTTTGTGAGGTAAGCCTGTATCACCGTAAACATCCTTCTGAGAATTGTTTTTGCTGCATTCCAAAGATTTTGGATCATTTTGTTTTCATTTTTATTTTTCCATGTATTTTTAAATTCTATCTGATTCTTTTGGTTAACCCATTCATTGTTTGGTATCATGTTATTTAGTAACCATGTACTTCAGTTTTTTTTCCAGGTTTTTGTCTTGTAATTGGTTTCTAGTTTTTACCATTTTGGTCAAAAAACATGCTGGATATCATTTTGATCTTCTTAAATTCATTGAGACTTATTTTGTTGCCCAATTTGTGATCTATTTAAAGGAATTTCACATGTGCACTTGAAAAGAATGTATATTTTGCTGTTTTGGGATCAAATGTTTTATACATATCTTTTTGGTCCATTTGCTTTAATGTGTTGTTCAGAAACACTTTAATTACTTTTGTTTGGATTATCTATCCACTTATGTAAGTGGAATGTTAATGTTCCTACTATTTTTATACTACTGTTAATTTATCCCCTGTGTCTGTTTTATTTGTTTTATGTATTAGGTATTCCGATGTGTTGCCTAGATTTTTACAATTGTTATATCCTCTTGTTGGATTGATCCCTTTGTCATTATGTAGTGCCTAGATTTTTCTTTGGTTACACTCTTTGTTCTAAGGTCCATTTCGTCTGATATAAGTTTTGCTACTACATCTTTCTTTGTTAAGTATGTTCAGTCACCTTAAACCTATTGAATGAAGAATTTTATGCATTTACATTTAATTATTTATAGATGTGTACTTATTGCCATTTTGTTGTTGTCTGTTGTTTTTGCCATTTTCTTTCTTTAATGTTCTGCTTGCATTCCTTTCCATTAGTTAATTTTTTTGTGTGTATCTATTATAGACTTTTGCTTTGTGGTTATTATTGGGTTCAAATATAACATTTTATGGGTATGGAAGTCTTTATTAAGTTGATCGTTGCTTAAACTGAAACACATTGTAAATGCAGCAAACTTTTAATGCCCTTTCATGCTTTATGCATATGTCATATTTCACATATTTTTATTTTGTGTATCTCGACAAATTTTTATAGATATAATATATATTGCTTCTTTATAGTTTAACCTTATACTAGCTTTATAAATTATTGATCTATTACCTTAATTGTGTACTTTATCCTGTAATTTTTTACAATTTTCTAAATTCTACTTATGGCCTTTTCTTCCCAAAGACTTGACTTTAATGTTTCTCACAAGAATGGTTTAGCATTGATGAACTTCTTTAACATTTATTTATTTGGGAAATGATTTCTTTCTCCTTCTATTCTGATGATAACTTTGCTGGATAGAGTATTTTTCTTTCCAGCATTTTCCCCCAGGACTCTGAATATATCACGCCACTCTCTATTGGCCTACAGTTTCTGCTGAACAGTAAGATGATATAGCCTTATGGAGTATCCCTAATATATAACAGTTTATTTTTTTCTATTTTGCATTTTAATAATGATGTCTCTTCTGTATACCTTTGTGGGTTCATCTTGTAGGAGCTTTCCATGTTTCTTTGATCTGAATGTCTGTTTCCTTCTCCAGGTTATAGATGTTTTCAGTTCTTGTTTCTTCAACTGAAAGTTTTCTTCCCCCTTATTTCTCACTTATTCGGATATTCCTATAATAAAATATTATTACACTCAATAATGCTTCTGAATAATCAAATTATTCTAATTTTATATTATTATTTTTAATGCTTTTAGTTAAATTCCAGTTAGTTAACATACAGTGTAGTATTAGTTTCGGATGTAGGATTTAGGAATTTACTTACAAAAACACATTGTACTCATGACGAGAAGTGCCCTCCTTAATCCTCTTTCACCATTTATTTAAACCATCCCCGCCACCTCCCCTTTAGTAACCTTCAGTTTGTTCTCTATAGTTAAGCGTCTGATTCTTGGTTTGCTTCTCTTTATTCCCCCCTTGACTGATTTGTTAAATCTCACCTATGAGTGAAACCATATAGTATATGTCTTTCTCTGACTGACTTATTTTACTCAGCACACTACTTTCTAGCCCCAACCATGTCCCTGAAAATATCGAGATTTCATTATTTTCTATGGCCGAGTAATATTCCATTGTATATATACCACAATTTCTTTATCCATTCATCAGTCAATAGACAATTGGCTTTTTCCGTGATTTGATTACTGTTGACAACACTGCTATAAATATTAGGGGGTATGCATTCCTTCAAATCAATATTATCGTATCCTTTGGGTAAATATCTAGTTGTGAAATTGCTGAATGATAAGGTAGTTCCATTTTTAACTTTTTGAGGAAACTCCATACTGTTTTCCAGAGTAATTTCACCAGTTTGCATTCCCAGCAAAGGATAAGAAATTTACTCTTTCTTCACATCCTCACCGTAACTGTTGTTTCCTGTGTTGTTAATTTTAGCCATTCTGACAGGTATGAAGTGATATCTCATTGTAGTTTTGATTTTTATTTCACTGATGATCAGTGATTTTGAGCATCTTTTAATGAGTCTGTTAGTCATTTGTGACCCTTTTTTGGCAATATGTCTACTCATGACTTCTGCCCATTTATAACTGGATTATTTCATTTTTGGGGGGTGTTGAGTTTTACAAGTGTTTATATATTTTGGATTTAACCATTGACCAGATATGTCATTTCAAAATATCTTCTCCCACTTCTTAGATGGCCTTTTAGTTTTATTGAATATTTCTCACCCTGTGCAGAAACTATTTGCCTTCATGAGGTCCCAATAGTTCCTTTTTGCTTTTGTTTCGTTTGCCTCAAGAGATATATCTAATAAGCAGTTGTTATGGCCAATATCAAAGATGTTATTTCCTGTGTTCTCCTCTAGGATTTTTAAGGTTTCCTAACTCATATTAAGAACTTTGATCCATTTTCAAATTATTTTTGTATATGGTGTAAAAAGTGGTCCAGGTTCATTCTTTTGCATGTTGCTGTTTAGGATTCCCAGCACCATTTGTTGAGATTTTCCTTCTTTTTTCTTTTCCATTGGATATTCATTCCTGCTTTGTTGAAGAGGGGTTGACCAAATAGATGAAGGTTCATTTCTGTGTTTTCTGTTCTGTTCAATTGCTTTATGTGTCTGTTTTGTGGTAGTACCATACCGTTTTGACAACAACAGTTTTCTAATATAACTTGAAGTCTAGAACTGTGATGTCTCCAGGTTTGCTTTTCCTTTTCGAGGTTGTTTTGACCGTTTGGGTCTCTACAAATCTCAAGATAGTTTGTTCTAGCTTTGTGAAAAATGCTCTTTGTATTTTGATAGCGATTGCATTAAATACGTAGATTGCTTTGGAAAGATCAACATTTTAACAATGTCTATTCTTCCAGTTCATGGGCCTGAAAGTTTATTCAATTATTTTATTTTATGTGTCCTGTTTAATTGCTTTCATCAGGGTATTAGTTTTCATAGCACTGGTCTTTCATACCTTTGATTAGCTATATTTTTAGGTGTCTTATTGTTTTTGCTGCAGTTATAAATGGGATTGATTTCTTAATTCTATTACTGCTTCATTATCAGTGTATAGAAATGCAACAGAGTTCTGTACATTTATTGTGTAGCTTATAACTTTATTGAATTTGTGTATCAGTTCTAGCAATTTTGTTTGGTGGGGTCTTTCAGATTTTCTATATAAAGTGTAATGTCATCTGCAAATAGTGGATGTTTTACTTACTCCTTGCTGATTTGGATGACATTTATCTTTATATGTTCTCTTATTGCTGTGACTATGACTTCCAATGCTATGTTAAATAACAATAGTGAGACTGGGCATCCCTGTTTTGTACTGATCATAAAGGAGAAACTCTCAAATTTTCCCTACTCAGGCTGATATTAACTGTGGATTTTTAATAGATGACCTTTATTTTGTTGAGGTGTGCTCCCTCTAAACCTACATTGTTGAGGATTTTTATCATGATTAAATGTTGTACTTCGTGAAGTGCTTTATCTGCATCTATTCAAATAATCATATAGTTCTTATACTTTCTTTTAATAATGTGGTATAGTATGTTAATTGTTTGCAAATATTGCAGCTTAGGTATAATCCCCACCTCATGTGGTAAATGATTTTTTTTTTTTACTTTATTGTTGAGTTTGTTTTGTTCATTTTTTGAGAATGTTTGCATCCATGTACATCAGGTATATTGGCCTACATTTTTTTTTTTTTAGTAATCTTACCAGTTTTAGGTGTGACGGTAATGCTGGCCTAATGAAATGAGTTTGGAAGTTTTTTTTCCTTTTCTATTTTTTGGAATAGTTTGAGGAGAATAAGTATTAACTCTCTTGTATTTATTTTTTTAAATATTTTTTTTACTTTTGAGAGGGAGAGCACGCAAGTGGAGCAGGGGCAGAGAGAGGGTGATAGAGGATCCCAATCGGCCTCTGCACTGATAGCACCAAGCCCTGTGTGGGGCTTCGACTTGCCAACAGAGAGATCATGAACTGTGCCAAAGTCAGACACTCAATCAACTGAGGCACCCAGGGGTCCAGTAGTCTTTAAATGGTTGGTAGAATTCGCCTGTTAAATCATCTGGCTCTAGTCATTTGTTAGTGATTTTTTAATTACTAACTCAGTTTTCCTGCTGCTTATCATTCTATTCAATAGTTTTCTACTTGTATCCTCTTTCATTTTGGTAGTTTATGTATTTCTAAGAATTTACCTTTCTTCTAGGTGGTGAAATTTTTTGACATTGGTTTGTCATAATATGTTCTTACAATTGCTCATATTTTTATAGTGTTGACTGTTATTATTCCTTTCTCATTTGTAAACTTATTTATTGGGATTCTTTCTCTTTTATCTTTGAAAGGTCTAACTAGAGGTCTATCAGTTTTATTACTTTTTTTTCAAAGAATCAGCTCTTAGTTTAATTGATCTAAACTATTTTTTGTTTTTTAGTTTCTGTATCATATTTTTCTGCTCTAATATTTATTTTTTTCTTCCTTTGCTGGTTTAGGCATTATTATTATTATTATTATTATTATTATTATTATTAATTTTATAAGCTCTTTTAGATGTTAGATTAGGTTATTCATTTTATAATTTTCTTGCTTCTTCGGGTAGGCCTGTACTGCTGTATACTTCCATCTAAGGACTGATTTTGCTACATCCCAAAGGTTTTGGGTCATTGTGTTTTCATTCGTACACATGCATTTTATTATTATTTCTTAGATTTCCTGGTTGACCCATTCATTATTTAGTAGCATGTTGCTTAACTTTCATGCGTTTGTCTTCTTTCCTATTTTTTTCTTGTGGTTTACTTCTAGTTTCATATTGTTCTGATGAGAAAAGGTACATGGTATGACCTCAGTATGCTTTTATTTGTTGAGGCTTTATTTATGACCAAATACATGATCTGTTGTGGAGAATGTTCTATCTGCATTGGAAAGAATGTGTATTATTACATTTTAGGATATAATGTTTTGAATATGTCACCTATCTCCATCTGGTCCAGTGTTTCATTGAAAGTAATTGTTTTCTGGTTGATTTTCTTTTTAGATGATCTGTCCATTGATGTAAGTGAGTTGTTAAAGGTTTTTTTTTTTTTTTTTTTAAAGCATGGGGACAGGACCTATGGGTAGAAAGAGCTGCCCTGAGATTGTAAAGAGTAACTGATTATATACTTGGGACTCCGGGGAGGTAAAGGGGAGGGAAATTTTCCAAAAGGATTTTCGCATTCTCAAGAAGGCTCACAGGATATGGAGGCCTGGATATTGTCAAGCTAAGGTTGTTTTTCCCTCTATCAAAACATTAACATTGAGTCTAATACTGTAGGGAGTCCTTGGAGAAATCTTTGACTCTGCCTGCCTCTAGTATTTCTCAATGGGCTGAGGGTTATAAGGAAATTTCATTTTATATACATTTCTTTCTGCCTTTGTGTCCCAAAAGAAATTAATTTTATCTACACTTTATTCTGCTTTTGTTTCTCACATCACCACTACATGAGATGTATGTATGTTTGTGTGTTTGTTTTGTTAACAATAATAGAATATAACTGAGTTAAGTTTTTTACATAAAAACTTCCATAATTCAAGCTTGTTTCAAAAGAAAATAATCAGAGAAACGTACTTTACATAAAAATTAAAACATCGAAATTTCAAAGTGACACAGGGATACAAATTTAATATTCAAAATTGAAAATAAATATTTATTTTAGTAAATTTATACAACAGAAAAAATTACAACCAAAAGTAAAATTTTTACAATTTCCTAAATCAAGAAATTGCTTAAATACTAATAAAAGTTACCTTTGTATACATTGTTATTTCACTTGATGAAAGCATATATTTGTAAATATATTGTCAAGATTTAAAAAGAACTTGTAAGTAACTGTCCTTTATAAAAACATTTCCTGTCTCCTTTATGTTCTATGTAATTACTTGAAATTCTTCTTTGGTTCTATGATCAAAATAAAATATTTTTTACTTCCATCTTGACATTGTCTGGGTAGAAATAATAGTCCACTGATTCATATCTGCATTTTGTTTTATGATCTCACTCTTTAGCCTCTAGCAGCATAGACTCTGAGAATTCATGATGGTCTGCTTTAATGAGAATTCCCTATTGGAACTGTGATGCTTATCTTATAACCAAATGTTCCCTTTTTCAGTGAAAACATATTTGTTGCAGTGTTTGAAAGTAAGCTCCAAGACTTTACAAAAATAATGTATATGATGGAAATAAATGAATGGAGCAAGCAATCTTCTTTTGTATGTCATTAAGTTGCAGTTAGATTAAAAGATCCACACTTGTCTTTATGAAATACACAAAACACTCCCAGTTTCTAGCTATCTTAGCAAAAAATAAACTAATAATAAATAAAAGAAAGAAAAAAAGAAAGAAAGATTGAAAGAAAGATAAGATAATGAATGAAAAGAAAATGAAAGAAAAGAAAAACAAAAGAAAACAAAGAAAGTAATCCAGTTAGAGACATGAGATGAATAAAGTCGTAAATGGGGGAGGACTTAGATATAGATTTTTCCAAGGATTTTGATTCGAGGATGATTACTAACATTAATGGGATAAGGAAATATCTCTTCAGTTTTGAGGGGTTGAGAACATGCTACCCCTCAAAATGCCATTTTGGTTATTTTGAGGTGAAGGTACTTGAGAAACAAAAGATGCTGGAAGGACTCCCTGACCTTCTATTTCTATTTAAAAGCAGATCACAATATTTCCCATGAGAAAAATGCCCTCTCTCTTCCAAGAACACTTATCGCAGTTTAGGTGTTGACCTACTTAAATAACACTAATAATTCTTTAGTTCCTCCCATAGGTTTGGTGGACACTCATCCACAATTTACTAATCCTAGCCGAAACCCTTGTTTTTGGCCTATCCCCACAAGTTACTGGTCTTTGTTTAAAACAATATATAAGCTTTTGAGCCTAACGGCTTCTTCGTGTCTTCATTTTCCTTTTAAACACTCATATATATGCACACAAAATATTTAATAAAGTCCATTTGTTTTTCTCCTTTTATTTATTTTATTCATTTTTAATATTTTTTAATGTTTTATTTTTGAGAGAAAGAGAGAGCATGAACAGGGAAGGTGCAGAGAGAGAGGGAGACACAGAATCTGAAGCAGGCTTCTGGCTCTGAGTTGTCAGCACAGAGCCTGAGGCTGGGTTCAAACTCATGAACCATGAGATCATTACCTGAGCTGGAAGTTGGCCACTTAACTGACTGAGACACCCAGGTGTCCCCAAGCTCTGCTAATATTTAATATCCAGTTGTGTTATGAAGAAAGAATTTAATATAATATTTTTCTATTTCTATTATCCAGAAAAATTAATTACCTAATATTTTCTTTAAAAAAGTATCTATTTCAGGGCATATTCACAATTATATGAACACCAGTTAAATTTAGTGCCTGGCTCATCTATGTTTTTAATAATGGTTAATGATCAAATTATTTTGAGTTACAAACAGATACTTTTATAATAGCCCACCTATCAGATGGTATAACACTGAACCATTTAATAAAAACAACTGTTTAGCTTGAAGCCACTATTAGGGTATAATGAAAACATTCCATTGAAATATCACATAAAATTAACCCCGGCTAATATTTGATCATAAATGTCTTGAGAATAGAAAGTTTATCTGTATCACTGCAGCATTGCATGAAGACATTAAAGCATAGCAATTATACAATTCTATTTTAGTAGAGTTCAACCCAAAATTTCCATATTAAGTGATGTTAATTTTATATATAATTTTCAATTCTTACCGTTTGCAAATGAAGTTTGGGCACACTACTAAATTGATTATTTTAGAGTATCTCTCAGGTTTTTTTTGCAACTTTCTGGTCAAAAGCAATCTCTTTCTTGCGAGAACTTTTCCGAAAGCCTTCTTCACATCTTTGTTTCTCAGAGTTTATATGAGAGGATTTACCAATGGAGTGACCACACAGTAGAACACTGAGATCACTTTACCAATGGTGAAGTTGTGCTTGGCTGGAGGGTGAACATAAGCAAAGATAATGGTGCCATAATAGATTGATACCACAGTGAGATGGGAGGCACACGTCGAGAAAGTTTTCTTCTGAGCCTTTTGGGAAGACAGCTTGATTATTGTGACCACAATGTATCCATAGGAAGACATAGTGAGAAGGAAAGAACTTAGAATCACAACAGAGGTACATGTGTAGCCCAAGGCCTCCACCAAAAATGTATCTGAGCAAGACAGTTTAAAAATGGGGTCTGAGTCACAAAAGAAATGGTTGATCTTCTGGGGCCCACAAAAGTTTAGGCGGGAGAGGAGTATGGTAGGTGGGAGAGGGGCGATGAAGCCCCCGATCCAAGATCCGGCTGAAAACCGCAGGCACACCTGAAGACTCATGAGAAGTGAATACCGTAAAGGGCTGCAGATGGCCAAGTACCGGTCATAGGCCATCACTGCCAGCAGGATGCACTCTGTAGCTCCCATGGAGAAAAAGAAGTAGTACTGGGTTATACAACCAGAAACAGAGATGGTAACAACCTGTGCGAGGCAGATGGCCAGCAGCTTAGGCACCGTGACTGTGGTGTACCAGATCTCCAGGAATGACAAATTTCCTAAGAAAATGTACATGGGTGTTTGGAGCGTGATATCTGTGAGAACAATGAAAATAATGAGGATGTTTCCCACGAGGGAGAGCAGATACACAGTGAGAAATACCACAAATAAAGTGAGCCGCAGAGAGAGAACACCCGAAAACCCAAGAAAAATGAACTCTGTCACTGCTGTTTGGTTTTTTCCATCCATATCTCACCACCTCTGGTCTGGAATGAGCCAACAAGTCCAGAAAACGCCAGATGAGCAAGAATGGAATATTTTTGTATTGATTATTTCATGATCTTCATGGACTCAATAAAAATTAATTGCTAAAAGAAACATTTTGAATTTTCATAAACATTTTCCAAGAATTAGCTCGCTTGATTTACAAAACAATTCTCCAATATAAAAAATATAATAGTTCACCTCTTGACTAAAGAAACTGAGTTAAATAATAGTTTTTTCACAGTTACATCACTTTAAGTGACTTAAGACTATAGTCTAAGCTAATACATCAAATGTGGCTGTTGGAAGAATGTGGCATTGTTCCACCCTGGGTATTTTATATACTGTGCATTAGAAAATGGTGAAGGTTAGACCTACAGCGTGCAGATCAGGGGCTAGTGGATTGAGTGGAACTCTCTAATGGAACTCCTAGGCATACCTGTTGTCTTATGACCATAAATGTATTAACTTTCTGACCCCTCTAATACACCATTATTTAGAGTTTGGTTGCAGGTTGATACACAAATAAATTGTATCTACAGAAAATAAGAGAGTAGGATTCAACAATTAAATGGAAATAATTTTTCATAAGTATTCCTTTAACTTTCTTAATTTTATTTTTTTTAATTTTTAGAATCATTCTATTCACCAATTTTCCTACATAAGTTAGGAATAGTGAAGAAAATAACTTTAAAGACAGAAATCCATTCATCTTTCAATGAATGTAGAGTTTGTTTCCACAGAATCATTAATGTGAAATAACATTTAATAAAAGATATTACCATTTATCAATTTTAAGTGTACAATACTATATTCATAATTATAGTTATTTAAAACGTTTCTGCCAAAAAATAATAGTCTTAGAATTTAAAATTTAAGAAAATAATTGTAGGAAAGAAGTGGGACTATTTCAAAAATATTTTTCCTGAGTTTTATTCTCTATTTCCATAAGAAAAATATTAACATTTACATGATATATGTAAGACCAAAAATCCACGGTATCTCTTATTGCTATTATGAAATTATTATTTCATGGACTTTTTTCTCCTAGTATTAATATAAAAAGAATAAATAACGATTCGAAAAGAATATCAACAGAGCTATGAAAAAAGAAGCAGGTCTACATCATTCCAAAGAGAAAACTCCTTTTCCCTTTCTAAAAGATACCATGGTTATTTAATTCTGCCTTTATTAAAAATAGGGTTATACATGTTATATATACTGTAGGAGGAAATTCAGTGGTAGAAAAAATTAATTTTACATTATTTAACGCTTGTATAAAAATAAAATATTTAAACATAAAGATAAACTTACATGTTTTTAAATTTTATTAATTTATATATTTAGTTTATATTATTTTATGTCTATAAATTTATATATTTATATAACTTACAATATTGTATATATTTTAAAGTTTTATATTTATATAAATATTCATTAAAATTCATTATAATTTAAAATTTAATGTATAAATTATTGAAATTTACTTACGGTGCTTTTTAAGCTTATTTTCTTAGCTTGAGAGAGTTAATTAGAATGAGTGGGGAAGGGCCAGAGGGAGAGAGAAAGAATCCCAAGCAGGATCTGTTCTGTCAGTGCAGAACTCGACTTGGGGATTGATCCCACAAGCCCTGAAATCATGATCTGAGCCAAGATCAAGAGTTAGGACGCTTAACAGACTGAGCCACCCAGGACCCCTATAGTGGTTTTAATTTATAAACTATGGTTGCCTATCCTACATGACAAATCAGTGTCTGAGAAAGAATATTGTCCCATATTGCAGAAATATCCAAAATTATAAAAGTGCTATTAAGAAACTCCACTACTTCCTAGGTAAGTGAAAAATAGTGCAGATTATATCCCCAGGTGTACTCACAGCCTTTATTCTGTTTGGTTATTTTTCAGGAATTGAATTTTATTAGTTTAATGTTCTTTAAATGTTTCTTTTCAGCAAGCTGTATATTAGAGCAGTCTACATTCAGTTTGTCCATAAGGGAAATAAGCTAAGTCATCTCCCTGGCATTTTATTGGCTCTTTTATACCATCTATGCTATAAACACCAATTTCCCTCTGTGTATTTTTTTCTTAAATTTTGTATACCCAGTAGCCAGGATGCAGAAAAAAAAAATCATGGTCTGAAATCACCCTTGTGAAAAGTGTTAGAATTTAATTAGCACTGAGCTTTGGAAATTGGCCTTGGGGCATCTATGCAGATTCCCTGAGGACTCTCCTTTGGAGAGGGTCAGAGACTTTCCTGTTGGGACCAAAATATGAACAAAGCAACTATGAGAAAAATTAAAAACGGTCTTTACAGAAACTGAACGAATAGGCTTCTATGTGGTTTCATTTGCTGCTACTGCCTGTGGTCTTCACCCCTCATTTATGAGAATAGAATTGTATCTTTCAACATTTCAGCTACCAAAGGCATAGCCAGAAGACAGTATTCCCTAGCTACAAAGTACATACTAGGTCAGCACTGAAAAGTCTTTTTTTGAATAACACAGTACAAAAAACAAGACAAAAGTAAACACTGACTTGGAATCATTTTATAACAAATAACTGAGGAAGCACTATCTAAGTGTGTAAAAATCAATGCTGCCTATTTATGTAGATTCCAAGGTTAAACCATTTCACAGACGTTTTATGTACAGGAGCATAGCGAATATATGCAAAATGTATGAAAATCTGATAAACTTTGTATCAGAAGATAAGAAAATGATAATATAGATAACTAAATAAAATAAATCTGGATGATATCCACATATGTGTTATAATAAGGGGATTTACTATATAAGTTTGAGCTTGTTCAACTTATTCAAGAAAAAGTATGTTTTGTTCCTCCTGTTGCTCTGTGAACATTGCTAATACCATATATATAAAAAAATAAAAACTCACATCTTATGCATAAATGCCAAGGAAATCAAACATTTATTTATTGAAGAATGAAATTGTGAACCAGTGTTTATCAATGTGTAAGTGGAAATCACCAAGGAGATACTTGAAAGATGCTAAATATCTAAGGATGACAAATACTGTACCAAGGTATTAATCATGTTTTCACTGAGAATAATTCTCCAAAAGGTAATGGGAGATCATTTAAACCTAAGTTTTTGGAACTATGTTTGCTATATATTCTGGGAAATATATACATGTCTGTAACTGCAACCACAGTCAGAGAATATAGCCTTCTTATTACCCAAAGTTTTCCCATGCCTCATGCACTCAATTACTTTTTTCATTTAGATCCAAGCAATCACTGCTCTCTTTTTGCTACTATGGCTTAGCTTTGTTTTCTTCTAGGTTTTCATATATGCACAATCACAAAGCATATATTTCTGGTGTTGGGCTTATTTCAGTCACCATAATAAGTTATAGGTTGAATTCATGCTGCTGTGTATTTCATACGCCTATTTCTTTTTAGTACTGAGTTGTATTCCTTTGAATAAATATACCAAAAATTAATCTTTCATTATCTTGTTATAGATATTTATATTTATTCATAATTTGGTTTAAGAAGAATAAAGTTGCTTAGAACTGTTATTTACAAATCTTTGGGAAAAATGTGTTTCCTTTTATTTGAATAAATAGCAAGGGATATGGTAAGTGCCATTTAACATTCTTCAGTAGTGATGGCTGTATTCTGCACATTCGCATCAACTCTTAGTATAGTCCCTATGTAATTTTACATGTTCTAATGGGTGTATAGGCTATCTTATGTCTCATTTGGAAATTTTCTGATAACTAATGATATAATTTTTTCATGTGTTCACTGATCATTATACTGAAACTTATGTTAAGTGTTCATATGTGGTGTACATTTGTAATTGGGTTATTTTCTCACATATTATTACATTGTATTTCCATATACAATGTGTATGTGTATGTTTTAGATATGCGCATGTGTGTATGTTTTCTTCAAATTTTGACTTCCTTACTCATTTCCTTAACAAAGTCTCCTAAGGAGCAAAAAGGTTTTAAATGTCATGAAGTCAATGTTATCATTTTAATCTTTCAGCGTTCATTATTTTTGATATGTGTCTTATGTGTTATGAGTATTTCTTTTATTATTTTCTTCTAGAAAAATTACTGTTTCATATTTTAAATTTAGGTCAATGACTCTTTTCTAGGGAATTTTCTGCATGGCAACTGTTGGGACTTCATCAATATAAAAAGCTTCCCAACAGAAAGTGAAACAATCAACAAAACAAAGAGGCAGCCTATGGAATGGTAGAGATAATTGCAAATGACATATTTGATACACAGTAGGAATCCAAAAATCTATAAACAACTTAACAAATTCAACACCTGAAAAACAAATATGTAGAAGACAGGGATAGACATTTTTCCAAAGAAAACATCCAGATGTCCAACAGACACATGAAAAGATGCTTAACGACACTCATCAGTAGGGAAATACAAATCAAAACCACAATTAGATACCACCACACACCTGTCAGAATGGCTAACATTAACAACTCAGGCAACAACGGATGTTGGAGAGGATTAAGACAAAGGGGAACCCTTTTGCCTGGGTGTTAGGAATGCAAACTGGTTTCAGTCACTCTGGAAAACCATATGGAGTTTGCTCAGAAGTTAAAAATAGAACTACCCCATGACCCAGCAATTGCACTACTGGGTATTTACTCGAAGGATACAAAAATACTGATTTGAAGAGCATATACAACCCAATGTTTATAGCAGCATTACCAACAATAGCCAAATTATGGAAAGAGACCAAGTGTCCATCAACTGATGAAAGGATAAAAAAGATATGGTTAATATATACAATGGAATACTACTTGGCAATGAGAAAGAATGAAATCTTGCCATTTGCAGCAGCATGGATGGAACTGGAGGGTGAAAGCTTATTGAAATAAGTCAGCCAGAGAAAAACAGATATCACATATTTTCATTCATATGTGGAATTTGAGAAGCTTAATAGAAGACCTTGGGGGAAGAAAAGGTGAAAAATAGTTTCAAACAGAGAGGGAGGTAAACCATAAGACTCTTAAATACAGAGAACAAATTAAGGGTTGATGGGGGTGGGCAGGTGAGAGGGGAAAATGAGTGATGGGCATTGAGGAGGGCACTTATCGGGATGAGAATTGGATGTTGTACTTAAGCGTTAAATCATAGGAATCTACTCTCGAAGCCAAGAGCACACTGCAGACACTGTATGTTAGCTAACTTGACAATAAATTATATTTAAAAACTAAAACAAGATTAAAAAAATAAAGCCACTTATTCTGGAAAATAAAAGTTAAGAAATGGTCGGAAGACACAAATAGACACTTTTCCAAAGAAGCCATTGATATGGCTTACAGACATATAAAAAGTTGCTCAACATTAGGGAAACACAAATCAAACCTGTGAACCACAATGAGATACCACCTCACACCTGCCAGAATGGCTAACATTTTCAACACATAAAACAAGAAACATCAGGTGTTGGAAAGGATGTAAAGGAAGGGTAACTCTCTTGCCCTGTTGGTGGGAATGCAAACTGGTCCAGCACTCAGAAGAACAGTATAAAGGTTCCTCGAAAAAGTAAAAATAGAACTACCCAAGATGGAGCTAGAAGGTAGTAGACTAAATGAAATAAGTCAATCAGAGAAAGACAACTAACATGTGGGATTTAAGGAACAAAACAGATTCACATATGGGAAGGAGGGGGAAGAGAAGATAGTGAAACAAACTAAGAGACTCTTAGGGATAGAGAGCAAACTGGGGGTTGATGGAGGGAGGTGGTTGGGGGATGCTCTAGATGAGTGATGGGTATTAAGGAGGGCATGTGTTGTTATGAGCACTGGGTGATATAGTAAGTGATGATTCACTGAATTCTACTCCTGAAACTTATATTTCACTGTATGTTAAATAAGTAAAATTTAAAGTAAAAAAAAGAACCATAAATTGATGAATTAGAATATTAACAGATTTACAGACATCAAAAGATGTTACAATTCAAATATGCTTGCTGAAAGCATGGCATAGAAACAAAAATGAATGCATGTCTGTAATATATATTTTGTCAAAAGCTTGACAGTAACAAAAGGTGTAAATATTTAGTTATAAGAATGTAGGGATATTTCTTATAGATCTTTTAAATCAAACTATAATTTCACTGATACATCTAAGTGTTTGTACCTTGGCCTTGTCAACATAAATCAAAAACAGAGAAGGAACTATATTAAAAAGTTTTGAATTTGGTTTTTGTATAATGGAGTATCTATGAAATCTATGCCAGAGCAACAACATTTTTGAGAATTTTAATACAGGAGAAACATTGCAAACAGAGAGGACATGAAATGAAGGAAGTATGGCAGATATAAAAATTATCCTGGCTGAAAGCAGGGTGATAACAAATACTCACTTTCAATTGTGTGCTAACTTTAGAGGGGAAAAAAAAAAGTAAGATACCAGATGGTGGATCTAACAGAGGGCAGAACCAAGAGTATACAATGTAAAACAAAGAACACAGAAGACTGAACTAAGAGCACAGGGAAGCTTAGGGAGGAATTTTTGCAGTCATTGAAAGTTCCAATTTTTAAAGAAAAAGAGGCCATGTACAATTAACATAAGCAAAGATTTTTAATAGTTTATAACCAATCAAATAATTTCAAAGAAAACCAAATAAGCAGTCTATACTCCAGCAATTCTAAAGCATGGTTAAGTAATCATTTTAATAAATGCTCTTTGAAGATAACTTCATACCTAAAACTGATGGACTTCTAAAGCGATAGTAGATTTTTGAAGAATTTTAAATAGCATTGTTTTAAATAGAAATGCTGGGTAAGCCAAGCCACCTATTTTCCTTTATATTTAACTTTTAGATGTTTGTAAATTCACATACAGTTGTAGATTCACATAAAGAAATGCTTCCCATAGTGGGGCGCCTGTGTGGCTCAGTCAGTTAAGTGTCCAACTCTTGATTTCAGCCCAGGTCATGATCTTGAGGTTCATGAGATCAGGCTGCGGTTTGGGCTCTGTGCTGACAGCCCAGAGCCTGCTTGGGACTCTCCCTCTGTCCCTCCCCCACTCACACTCTCACTTTCTCTTTCTCTCTCTCAAATATAAACATTAAAAAATTAAAAACGAAATGCTTCCCACATTGATAGCATTTAACAAAACTCTAGGAAAATACCACAGCCAGAATAGTGACATTGATATAGTCATTTCCAACACCACAAAAACTTGTCATTTCGCCTTTCAATATCAACATTTACCTGTATTCTACCACCTACCCATCCTAAACTCTGGTATCTACTTATATATTCACTATCTCTATACTTTATTTTTAATTTTAAGAATATTATGTAAATAGGATTATAGAGTACATAATATTTTGATATTGCACTTTACATCACTTAGCATGAAGCCGTTGATCAAAGTTTTTGTGTGTACCAGTAGTTTGTTGCTTTACATTGCTGGCTATTCATAATATTAATGCGTTACTGTTTGATTAATAATTTATCTGTGGAAGGACAAGTGGATTGTTTCCAGTTTGGGGCTGTTGTGAGCTAAGCTGGTATAAATATTCTTGCACAGACTTATCTCTGAATAAAATTAATCAATTCCCTGGCTAAAATGTCCAGAAGATAATTACCAGATTGTGTGATAGAAATTTGTTCACTGTTTTAAGGAAACTACCTTAAATCACATTGCCCAATGTGATTGTCTCATTTGACTTTCATTTAACCTAGTTACTCTGTACCCTTCTCAGAATTTTTTATAGCAACTATTTAGTTTAAATATTATGATAGGTGTTTAATGATACCACATTGTGGTACTATTTTATTTACTTTTTATTGTTTTCTTTCTTTTTTTTTCAGAATCCATAACTCTTTACGTTTGACTTAATAGGGTTGAACTTTGTGAATTTCAAGGTAAGGACAGGCATTTCTCTGTGGTAGGTGATCAAATAAACATGAAAGAAGTCAATCAATCCAGGATTACAATATAGACTCTTATTAATTTACTTTCATGTTATAGTTTAGCTGTTTTTATTGTATTTTATTTTTAGTTGTTCCATTTTTATTTTATTTCCAGTATATTAAACATTCAGTGTTCTACAAGTTTCAAGTGTGCAATATAGTGATTCAGCAATTCCATGAATTACCTGGCAATTATCATGACAAATGCACTCCTTAATATCCATCATCTATTTCACCTATCCCCCCACCCACCTCAGTTTGTTCTCTAGATTTAAGAGTCTATTTCTTGGCCTCTCTCTCTCTCTCTCTCTCTCTCTCTCCTCTTTTTCCTTTGCTCATTTGTTTTGTTTCGTAAATTCCACATACAAGTGAAATCAAATGGTATTTGTCTTTCTATGAGTTATTTCAATTAGCATTATGGACTCTAATCCATCCATGTCATTACAAATGACAGCATCTCATTCTTTTTTATACCTGAATTATATTCTATTGTATATATATATCACTTCTTTGTCCATTCATCTACTGTTGGAGAGTTGGATTGCTTCCATAACTTGGCTATTGTAAGTAATGCTGCTATAACGATAGGGGTGCATGTATCCATTTGAACTAGGAATTTTGTATTTTTTGTAAATACCCAGTAGTATTATTACTGGATCATAGGATAGTTATTTTTAACATTCTGAGGAAATTGTAATGTTTTTCGCAGTGATTGCACAAAGGTTGCATTCCCCCCAAAAGAGTAAGAAGTTTCCTTTTCTCCACATCCTCACAACACTGGCTGTGTGTGTGTGTGTGTGTGTGTGTGTGTTATAGACCTTCTGACAGGTGTGAGATGATATCTCAATATAGTTTTTATTTTTATTTCCCTGATGATGAGTATTGTTAAGCATCTATTCATGTGTTTGTTAGCCATCTGGATGTCTTTTTTGGAGAAATGATTGTTCATGTCTTTCAACATTATTTAATTGAAATTTTTTTGTTTGTTTGTTTGGTATTGAGCGGTATAAGTACTTAATAGAGTTTGGTTACTCTTTATGAAATATATCTCTTGTAAATATATTCCCATAATCACTAGGTTGCTTTTTACTTTTGTTGATTATTTCCTTTGCTAAGCAGAAGCTTTCTATTTTGATGCTGTCTTGATAGTTTACTTTTGCTGTTTTTCCCCTTGCCTCAGGGGGACATATCTAGAAAATTGTTGCCATGGATGATTTTAGAAAAAATTACTGCCTGTGCTTTCTTCTATGATTTTTATGGTTGCAGGTCTCACATTTAGATATTTAATCCACTTTGGATTTGTGTACGGTGTAAGAAAACTGTCTGCTTTTTTTTTTCCTTTTTAATAAAGCTGTCCAGTGTTCCAAACATCATTCATTGAACAGATTATATTTTTCCCATTGAATGTTCATTACTCCTTTGTCAAGATTAATTGACCATATAATTGTTGATTGAGTTTTGGGCTTTTACCCTATTCCATTGATCTACATGTCTACATTTTATGTCAGCACCATTCTGTTTTGATGACTACAACTTTGTAATATATTTTGAAGTCTAGCATTGCGAAGCTCCAGTTGTGTTTTTATTTTTAAAATTGATTTTGCTATTTAAGGTTTTTTTAATTCCATACAGCTTTTTGGATTGTCTGCTCTTGTTTTGTGAAAAAATGATATTGATATTATGACAAGGACTGCATTAAACCTGTAGATTCCTTTAGATAGTATAGACATTTTAACAACATCTGTTTTTCCAATCTATCAGCATTGGATGTTTTTCAATTTCTTTGATTTTTGAGTTTCTTTCTTCTATGTTCTATAATTTTCAAAGTATTGTTCGCCCATCTCTTTGGTTAAATTTATTTTATTGCTTTTAGAGCAATTGAAGATGGATATTTTTTTATTTAACTCTCTGCTGCTTCATTATTATTGTGTAGAAATGCAGCAGATTTCTGACCATTGATTTTGTCTCCTACAACTTTCCTGAATATGTTTTTTACTTCCAGTAATTTTTTGGAATTATTTTGGGATTTTTCTATATAGTATTATGTCATCTGCAAAGAGTGAATATTTCATTTTTTCTTTGCCAATTTGGATTTGTTTTTGTTCTTTTGTTTTCTGTTTATCGTGGTTAGGACTCTCAGTACTATCTTCAATAAAAGTGTTGGGAGTGGATATCCTTGTCTTGTTCCTGACCTTGGCAGAAGAGCTCAGTTTTCTCTATCGAGTATGATTGTCACTGTGGGTTTTCCATATATGACCTTTATTATGTTGAGATATGTACTTGCTAGTCCTATTTTGTTAAGATATTTAACATGAATGGATGTTTACTACTTCTTCATCTACTGAAATGATCATTATTTAATCCTATCTCTTGTTGAGAAGATGTGTCATGATTATTTTGAAAATACTGAAACACTACTGAATCCTGGGAATAAATCTCACTTGGTCATAGTGTATGATTTTTTTAAATGTATTGTTGGATTTAGTTTGCTAGTATTTTGTTGAGAATATTTGCATTCATGTTCATCAGAGTTATTGGTATCACAGTAAAGCTGGCCTTAGAGAATTAGTTTGAAAGCTTTCCTTTCTCTTCTATATTTTTCGGGATAGTATGAGAAGGATGAGGTATTAACTCTTACTTAAATATTAGGATGAATTACACTGTGATGCCATCTGGTCTTGGATGTGTGTTTGTTTGAGAGTTTTTTGATTACTGATCCAATTTCATTGCTGATAATCAATCTGTTAAAATTTTTCTATCTCTTTATGCTTCAGTTTGTGGTACAGTATATGTTTCTGGAATACATGTCTTGTAGGTTGTACAATTTGTAGGCATCTAATTTTTTGTAATATACTCTTGTAATTGTATTTCCTTGGTAATGTCTGTTCTTTCTCCTCTTTCATTTGTGATTTTGTGCTTTATTTATTTTTTTGAGTCTTTCCCTCTCTCTCTCTCTCTCTCTCTCTCTCTCTCTCTCTCTCTCCCTCTCTCTCTCTCTCCTTTTTGTTGTTAAATGTAATTTATTGTCAAGTTGTCTAACAACAGTGTAAACAGTGTGGTCTTGGCTTAGGGGGTATATTCCCGTGATTCATTGCTTACATACAACACCCACTGCTCATTCCAACAAATGGCCTCCTCAATGCCCATCACCCATTTTCCCCTTCTCCCCTGCCCACCCATCAACTCTCAGTCTGACCTCTGTATTAAAGAGTCCCTTATGTTTTGCCTCCTTCCCTTTCTGTTTGTAACATTTTCCCCCTTCCTCTTCCCCATGGTCTTCTGTTAAGTTTCTCAAATTCCTTATATGAGTGAAAACATATGGTATCTCTCTTTTTATTACTGACTTATTTCACTTAGCATAATTCCCTCCAGTTGTATCCAGGTTGCTGCAAATGGCAGGATTTCATTCGTTCTTATTGGCAAGTAGTATTGCATTGTGTATATAAACCGCATCTTCTTTATACATTCATCAGTTGCTGGACATTTAGGCTCTTTCCATAATTTGGCTATTGTTGAAAGTGCTGCTATAAACATTGGGGTACATGTGCCCCTATGAATCAGCAGTCCTGTAAATTTGGAAAGTGCTATTGCTGAGTCATAGGGTAGTTCTATCTTTATTTATTTTTTTTCTGGAACCTCCACATTGTTTTCCAGAATGCCTGCACCAGTTTGCATTCACACTAACAGTTCGAGAGGTTTCCTGTTTCTCCACATCCTCGTCAGCATCTGTAGTTTCCTGAGTTGTTAATTTTAGCCACTGTGCCTGGTGTGAGGTATCTCAGTGTGTTTTTGATTTGTATTTCTCTGATGAAGAGTGATGTTGAGTATCTTTTCATGTGTCTGTTGGCCATCTGGATATCTTCTGTGGAAAAGTGTCTATTCATGACTTCTGCCTATTTCTTCCCTGGATTATTTGTTTTTCAGGTGTTATGTTTGGTAAGTTCTTAATAGATTTTGGATACTAACCCCTCATTCAATATATTATTTGGAAATATCTTCTCCTATTCTGTGAGTTCCTTCTTAGTTCTGCGAATTGCTTCCTTTGCAGAATCTTTTAATCTTCCCAATTGTTCATTCTTGCTTTTAATTCCTATGCCTTTGGAGATGTGTCGAGTAGGAAATTGTTGCGGCTCAGGTCAAAGACATTGTCGCCTATTTTCTACTGTAGGGTTTTAATTGTTTCCTGTCTCACATTTAGGTCTTTCATCCATTTGAGTTTATTTTTGTGTGTACGGTGTAAGAAAGTGGTCTAGTTTCATTCTTCTGCATATTGCTGTCCAGTTCTCTAAGTACCATTTGCTAAAGAAACTCATTTTTCCATTGGATACTCTCCTGCTTTGTCAAAGATTAGTTGGCTATACATTTGTGGGTCCAGTTCTGAGCTCTATGTTCTATTCTATTGGTCTATGTGTCTGTTTTTGTGGCAATGCCATACCGTCTTGATGATTTCAGGTTTGTAATAGAAGCTAAGATCTGGGATTGTGATGTCTCCCACTTTGGTTTTCTTCTTCAATACTACTTGGCTATTCGGGGTCTTTTGTGGTTTCATACAAATTTTAGGATTGTTTGTTCTAGCTTTGAGAAGAATGCCAGTACAGTTTTGATTGGGATTGTATTGAATGTGTAGATTGCTTTGGGTAGTATTGACATTTTAACAATATTTATTCTTCCAATCCATGAGCATGGTATGGTTTTCCATTTATTTGTGTTTTCTTCTATTTCCTCCATAAGTTTTTATTTAATTTTCAGCATATAGATCTTTTACATTTTGGTTAGGTTTATTCCTAGCCATTTTATGTTTCTTGGTGCAATTGTCAATGGAATCAATTTCTTGATTTCTCTTTCTATTGCTTTATTATTGGTGTCTAAAATTCAACTGATTTCTGGACATTAACTTTGTATCCTGCAACTTTGCTGAATTCACGTATCAGTTATAGCAGCTTTTTGATGGAGTCTTTCGGATTTTCCATGTAGATTTTCATGACATCTGTGAAAAGTGAAAGTCTGACTCCTTCTTTCTCAATTTTGATGCCTTTATTTCATTTCG